>CAAKHD010008907.1:167081-185451 GCA_901007705.1 Fistularia tabacaria | reverse complement strand
TCTGGGAAGTCCTTCTCTCCTTCTGTGTGCTTTCTAGATTTCTTGTGTGAGTGGCATGGTCCGGTGTGTGTGTGTGTGTGTGTGTTTGTGTGTGTGTGTGTGTGTGTGTGTGTGTGTGTGTGTGTGTCTCCAAGAACGATGCCAGATTTTTTTCCTGAGCTGGTAGTTTTGACCAAAAGAACAGTTCTCCTGCAAGTGTGGGTGCATTTTCATTGCAATCTAGTGTAACTACCAGCTAAAACCGTGTGTGTGTCCTACAGTGGTCTTAGCCATGAGTCCCATCGGCGTGACGTGGAGCAGATCTACCTGCGCTGTTCCCAGGGCTCCCTGGAGTGGCTTTACCCGACGGGGGCCATCATCGTCCACCTGCGGCCCAACACCGAGCCCCCTACTGGACAGGCGGCGGAACTGCACGTTTGCATCAAACCCCACCCTCACTCCCAGGTGTGTGTTTTTGCGATGAATGATAAGGCCAGCAGGAAGTGGCGTCTGGAATTTTGCACGCAGTTTCACTCTCCATTTGTTGCACAGGGTGCCAACGTGTACCTGGAGCGTGGTGGCGAGCTGCGGCTGCTGCTGGCGGAGGGCGAGCAGGCTGGTGGGGGGGCGGCGCTGTGTTTTGGCTGGGAGGAGGGCGCTCTCTTCGTGGAGGCCGTGCCGCAGAGGGACATCAGCCGCAAGACAATGGCCTTCCAATACGAGCTGGTCCGCAGCCGCGGCGCCGGCGTCTACCCCTACCTGCACCCCGGGACAGGTCAGAAAATCCAGCCGTCATTTTTATTCTAACATTCTCTCCAATTTATCGGTGTGTTTGCGTCACGGTGGGATTGGGGGTTGTCGTGTTGTCGGATCCGGGGAAGCTAAACTCAGCTAGTTTGCTAATCATGCACAATTAGCAGGTAATGGTCTGTAACAGCGTAGTTAAAACCTGTACTTCCTTCACCTGGCGTGAGCGATGGTGTCGGACGAAAGTCTGGCAGGGGACGAGGCTTTTGTCCGACTCGTCACCACCCCTCCCTCACACACACACAGGTTTGTCAGCTAGACATACAAAAACAAACAGGCCAATCAGCAGGTCCCGCCGGGGTCAAGCACGTGAGTCCGCCAGCTGTCAATCAAGAACAGACCCGGCCCAGTGCAGGAAGCCCACCCGCGATCTTAACCCGCGGGGGGGCGGACAAAGGTGTCAGGATGGTTTATAGCTGAGGCGGGCAAGGAGTAACTCTCTGATTATGCCTCTTCCTTCCAACACACACAGGATGAAACAACCCACATGTGTCATGTCAGCGTGCACGGCCTCTCGTGATGTCTTTTTTCTTTATATTTTCTGCAGACACGTGCCAACCCTGTTCCGACGAGGAGGTCCTCATGGCCGTGTGCACCAGTGATTTCGGTAAACACACACACACACGCCTGTCGGCGACTTTCTTCTTTTTTAAAAAACTTGACGATGGCGTCAGTTGTTGTCTCTGCGCTGGCTTAAAAACAGCCGATCGACCCTCCCCTGCCTGTGGGTCTGATTCCCTCCATGTCTCTGCAGCGGGCAGCGGTGTCTTCCGAAGCGGGGCTCCGGGCAACAAAGCCCCCCACCAGGCTGCCGTGTCTCTGAGCCGGCTGTTCCGTCAGAAGAGCGGTGTGTTCTCCTGGGGCGGGGCCAGGGGGCGGAGGTGGAGCGGCCGCCTCAACGTACCCGCGGGCTGTGGCATCCATCCCAGCGAGGAGGAGTACCTCTTCACCGGCGCCGTCCGTTTCGGCGAGGCCTGGCTGGGCTGCGCCCCGCGGTACGAGGACTTCCTGCAGCTGTACAGCCGAGCCCAGAGAGCGGGAACCAACCCCTGTCACATTGACACAGACTGACACCGCGCCTGGCGGATTTTAACTGGGGGTGAAACGTCCAAAACCTCAGCGAGGGAAACGTGCAGAGAGCCAGGATGAGATCAGGAGGGACAGCCTGATGGAGAGACGGGTCGGTGCCAGTCAGGCGACGGGGAAAACACGGCGTCCGTCTCTGACTAGCTGAGCAGGCCGGCGGCCGCTTCTACAAGATCTTCTCGTTTTCATCTAACTCCACTGTTCCCCATGAAGGATTCACACCTGGCTAAATAGTAGCTTGGCCGCTCATTGGCGCTCGTGCCTGTCTGCGTTTTACAGTTTGTCGTCCTCCCAGCAGCGAGAAACCAACCTGTTCGACTGCTCTCTGGTTGGCGTTCACATAGATTCTCCTCCCCAGATGACAGATGAAAAAATGAATGATGAGCTCAAGATGCTAACGAGCTCACACCGGTTTCCTGTCTTCTGTACGCCAGCGCTGTCCATGCAGTCCCCACAGTGTCCACGGGGGCAGTAGAAAGCAGACCTGGGGATGGAGGGGCCTGGTTTCTGCTAACCAGCTGTCCCCCCCTGCTGGTGAGGAATGGAAAAAAAAACATGCTGGAATTCCCCCTCGCCCCAATCTTTTTTTAATTTGTTTTGTAAGTTTAATTTTCACGACAAAACTGCATGTGTGATCGTTCTCCGAAATCCGAGTTTGCTTTGTAAAAAGCTTTGTAAAGTTTTAGGAGTCTTCTGACAGAAGCGTATGGTATGCAGCTCTGTGAGTCTACGTACTAAAGTGTGCATGTGTGTGTGTGTGAGTGCGTGCGTGTGCGTGCGTGTGCGTGCGTGTGCGTGCGTGTGTGTGTGTGTGTGTGTGTGTGTTTTGCTAAGTACAAAATATCCATGTACAGAAAATTAAAGTCCGTCCCTCTTTTCAGATGTGCCCCTCTGCTCCCTGTTTTCTGATAAAGAGATGCTTTTTTTCCAAGTCCTGTTTAATAAACTGTCCATCTTGTACACAGTCTCCAGCCAGATCTGACTATCAAATACTTCCATGATCATATGCACTATTAAAACTCTTTGCAAATTGTAATAAGTGCATCATAAATATCTGCTTTTTTAATGTTTTTTGCCAGTCAGAGGCCGAAAATCTCTGACTGAGGGTCCGGTAGGAGATCTTTGGAGGGACCTCAGTGCAGAGTGCTGACGACTAGAACAAGTACTTGCATCCTCCAGAGGAGGGATGCAGTAAAACTATCAGAACGCAGTATTTCAGAGGCTGCTGGTCCGAAGAAGACAGGATATTTGATGAAGAACATTGATTGGTCAGAATGTCAGAACACACACCTCTTTCTGTCACTGAAAATCAAAAGTATCTCTGTGTGCCTGCACATGTGCTCTTCACAAGAAGAGAGAATGGATTACACAAACACACAGCATGGTGGTGATACACCGACTATTTAACCTGCATACAAATATTTTTGTGTGAGAACATGAGGAAATGCAAAAAATGCATATTTTATTAATTCAACCTATTGTGGCGAAAGAAATTCCTATATATGAATTATGCGTCCTACCCAGTAGAGTATGCCATCGAGCAAAGGCCAAAATTTGTTCGCTAAGATATTTTTCTAATCTGAAAAAAATCTGCATATTAACTTTTAAATTAAGACATGGCTAGTGAAGGTCACTGTGAAGGAAATGATTAAATGCAATTAAGAAATGAAATAAAATCAGCCAAGAAACAAAAATGGGCATTATAATTTATAATCACTCTTTTTGTAACCTCAAAGCCACGTTGTTGTAGCAGTGAAAATAGTTGTAGTAATAGTACGGCTTCACGGGGGGGCAGGACTTCAACGGTTTCCATAGAAACCAATAGTCTGGCCATCCACTCTGGTTTTGGTTTCACAGTTTAGGAAGAGGGGGTGTCTGTTTCTTAAAAGTAGCCCAGTTTACTTCTTTAATTCCTACTCTTGTCTTGATCTGACAAATGTACTATGTTCACACGGAGTGGTGGTAAGTACTGATTTGTGTACTTACCGAATAGATATTCATTTGATACTACTGTACACTTCCTCTACAGGAAATGGTGCTTTAAATAGACAACTATCCTTTAAGAGGGGTTTCAGAGGAGTTTGGCGTTTAGCCACTTAAAATTGTGTTTTTAAAAGCCTATTTATTTGTGTACTTTGTATGAAAGGTATGATATGAAACGCTAAACCAGCTTTGTGTAGATGAACTCCCATTGTAAAAGTTATTCTCATCTTTTTTTTTTTCAGCACAGTAAACTAGTAGTAGAACGCAGTCTGAGTAATGAGTACCTCTGCTATCAGGACCAGTCAGGGTACATTAGACTGTGATAGCTCGAGTACTTTTAAGAAATGTTCTAAATTCTTGACCCCATTACTACTATATCATTTGTTTTATTGTTATATTTACTTCCCCCGCCTGTTGCTGTGAGAGACCTCGGGGTGCAGCTAACAAGCATTTCTTTTCTCATGAAATTAAACAGGAACTGAATTTTGGTTCCAGGGTTAGCCGCATCTCTTGAAACAAGGAAGTGAAGTCAAGAAGTCTCGCCCGCGCTCACCCACGTGTCACTCTCACAGATGTGGGGCCTCCCCATCCCCCTGGGGGGTAAGTGAGTTTCATTGCAAATAGCCCCCCCCTACCCCTGTCTAACTCGCCTTTCCACAGTGGTCTACCTGTGCACATGCGCGCGGGGGTTGCTGCACGCGACCGGGTACGTCGGGGGACGCACCGAGGTGTCGTGCCCCTACCCACCACAATACCAGACCTATGAGAAGTACATGTGCAGGAACAACTGCGGCTACAAAGACATCGTCATCACGACCAAGAACCCGGACCAAGGTAGGTACTCCATCCGGGACAACAGGGAGCGGCACATATTCACCGCCGCCATCACCGGGCTCGAAACCACCGACACCGGGAAGTACTGGTGCGGGGTGAGCAAGTCGATGGCGGACCTGTACACTGAGATCCAACTGGAAGTGCACCCAGGTGAGCCACTTTTTGTAATATAAAATCATATTAAATGAATAAATTGTATTCCATCCGCCAACCCCACAGAGACAATCTCACACCCATCCGGCAACCTCCACCCAACACCACTAAGCTGCACTTTTAACCATACTCATATTCACATCACCCTCAATCCTGCTGCTATATGTATATATCATGTCCTTTTGTATTTACTTTTCATTGCGTACTGTCTATATCATGTCTATATAACATGTATACAATCTTTCTATTTATTATCCTGTACATACTCCGAGCTGGGAGCTCTCACAAAAAAATGTCATTGTGCCTGCACAATGACAATTAAAAAGTCTTGTATCTTGAATTGAAATAAATGTCACCACTGGAAAATTACGAATATAGAATAATAACAAGAAGATGGAGATGTGGAGGTTCTCTTTTAGAGTGAAGAGGATAGATAGGATCAGGAATGAGTCCATCAGAGGGTCAGCACATGTTAGATGTTTTGGAGAGAAGGTCAGAGAGGCCAGACTGAGATGGTTCAGTCACGTACAGAGGAGGTGGAAGGATGCTGGGGTTGGAAAGAGAAAGAGATGATATGAGAGAGAGAGACTAAGAGAAAGACCACAAAGAAGATTTTTGGATGGAGTAAAACACGGCATTGAAGTTGGCTGGTGTGAGAGAAGAGGATAGAGAGAATAGGGTTGGATCAGGGATAGGCAACCTTTACCACTCAAAGAGCCATTTGGACCCGTTTCCTCACAGTAAAGGAAACACCGGGAGCCACTCAACCCTTTTGAAATTTAAAATGAAGTAACACGGCATATAACGTTGTTTTTTTTGCCTTTATGCTATGTATAAACAAAATATTTGTTGCATTTTTATTTAAATCAATGAACAACTGCAAAGGAAATTAAACTGCATTTCTGCGTGCAACCAAGCATTTTGAACTTTCAAAAAAGGCGTTGGGTTGAAGGTTACTTTCAAGTAAATTACTCAATGTCTATTTGAGTCCTTCTTGTATTTATGAAAAAAAAGCCAAACTTAAATTATCCACCAGCAGCAAACCAAAAATGCCGTCCTGTGTCTGTGTGCTGTCATTCTTTTACTGGCGTGTGCAGTCAGCTGTCAACCTGAATCATAGAAGGTCTATTTCATTGTACAATGAAATAACATGAATATATGCAAAATTATAAGCGATTCAAATATTGATCATACTTGGTGAATGTGATTGCTGCTCCTGAACCTCAGCTCACAGCATCTGCATATCAGGGCTGTATGCCATCACCTTCATCTTCACACAGCATTGTAAGCTGTCTTTTGTGTTTGATTTTAATAAAGTTCATGCGACAAAAATATTTTAAGACATTTTATTTGGATGTAACAAGATCGCCATAATCTTCAACTTTAAAATTACATTTTAAAAATGAAATACATTTTAATTAAATACTCGTTAATTACTTTCAAAAGCCACCGGGAGCCGCATCAGATGGACCAAAGAGCCGCAAGCGGCTCTGGAGCTACGGGTTGCAGACCCCCGGGTTAGATGGAGAAGCTTGGTTTGCTGTGGCAACCCCGGAAGGGAGAAGCTTTGAGGAAAAGAAGGAGAAGAAATAATAATAACCGTTTTTCATGGTGAATTAACACCATGATGATAATAATTACATAGATTGAAGATACTCAAAATACATAATATTTATATACTTAATAAAATGTATTTATATTTTTAAATTAATCATTATATTTATTTATTGTAGATTTATTTAATTTATTTTTAATGTACTTTTCACTCAATTACAGATGCGTCCTCATATTCTGCAAAGGTATTGGTTCTTTTGCGTGCATGCACATTTGGCGTCCTGCTCTAAGTGGTCCCACTCACAATTCCGCAGAGATCTGCTGCATCATACCCTACAACATGAGCGCGGAGGCGGGGGTCCAGGTCACCCTGATGTGCCCTAGCCGATCGGGGCCTCAGGGGAAAGGAGGCGCCCACTTCTTCTGCAAGGGGGAGCATCCGGCCAGCTGCGCCGAAGTGACGAGGCCCAACGCGGTGAATGACACCGCTCCTGGGATCACGCTGGAAGACGCCACCACTTCCGGCTCCTTTAGGGTCACGATCCCAAAGCTGCGGGCCGAGGACGCCGGGACCTACTGGTGTGGCTCGGAGCCCCGCTGGGGCATCGGTAACTTCGCCAAGATTCAGCTGTCCGTGGGTACATACAAGAACCTGAGATCGTTGCCACAACAACCACGATTCAGTGGTGTTGGGACACCTTTGACACAATCTGTCTCCCTTCTGTCAGTCTTTCCACAGAAGAACATCACAGTGATATCATCCCATGCATGGTGTGTGTGTGTGTGTGTGTGTGTGTGTGTGTGTGTGTGTGTGTGTGTGCGCGTGATTACGCTAATTGTTGTCACACATTTCAGATTTTAAGTTGCTTGGACTTCCTTTGCGATTAGAGGTTTTGTTTTTACATTGGTTCCCAGGTTCGCCGTGGAGACCGTTATCTGGGCGTCTTCTGCGACCCTCCTCTTCGTCGCTCTGCTCCTCTTCTTCATGTGCTGCTGTTGTCATCGTCGTCGCAGAACCAAAGGTGAGAAAACAAGAAATACCAAAACAGATCTTTGGAAGCAAATGGAGCAATCTGATGGCAGGCTCTTCTTCTGTGGTCAGAAGCTGCAGTCAGCGGTGAAGAAGAGGAAGAAGAGGAAGAAGAGGAAGAGGATGAAGAGGCGGTGGGGTCATTTTCTGCTATTTTTAAGAATTGAGGAATTATATAATTATTTAGTTCTAATTATTTTGTTATTGCTATATTACTGCATATAACTCTAAAAATCATAATAAAAATGCTAATAAATCCTTCATCATTCTTAATCATGACTTAGATGCACCTTTAAAACCTTAGTAACTACAGTTATCCTTTGATTTATTGCTTGATTTGCCCTAACTTCACAAAAACATTCATAAAAAAGTTTTCTGCCAAAAATAAAATAAAATAATATAGTCCCTTTGATAAATTGGCTGATATTTAGAGAATTTGAGAGAATAGAAAAAAAAAATTTTTTTTAGGAATTAGTTATGTTGTAATTTGTTTTGGAATTGAATTATTCTGAATGATCCAATCCAGAACAGTGTCAATTTAAAAAAAATAAAAGACAAAAATGAGGAAGGAATAATCATAATAATAATAATTATTATTATTTAAATTATTATCAATACATAATATTGTTTGAAATGCTCAAATTCTCAAGGCCAGAGTATAAATAGGCTACTCTGGAAAGGAGTGATCAAGAGTCTAATCAATTCTTCATTAATCATCCACTTTGGGGGGGGCGGTTTATCCTGATGTTTGTCCTCCGTCTGTATCAGAATCAGAATACTTCATTGGTTCCCAAGGGGGACCCATTGATTTGATTTGATTTTTTCAGGATTATGAAAATATGCAGGAGCGTGGGGGGGGCCTCAAACAGCAAGAGGTTGCCCTCAAACAGCAGAGTGGGGGGGCCCTCAAACACCATGAGGGGGCCCACAACCAGTACAGGCCCCTGAAACACCACAAAGGGGCCCTCAAACAGCAGGAGAGAGCCCTCAAACAGCAGAGCGGGGGGCTCACAAAACAGGGAGTGGCCCTCAACCAGCTGAGTGACCCCCACTCTGACCGCTACCAAGGAAAGAACATTTTCCCGTCCGTTAAGAACGGTCCGTTCTACTTGAACTTGGAGATGGAGAACATCTATCAGAATCAGAATTCCAGATGGAATGCCGGATCAAAAAAAACCCCTGTGCTGTCAGACGCTGGCTTTGGGAGAACAGGAATTCAAATTTGAAAAAAAACTTTATTTGTCCCCCAGGGGGCAATTATGAAGATTTTGTCTCTGCTGCCGAATTTCAAGGCCATCTCGTCTTCTTTGCGCTGACATCTACTCACTCATCTTCATTTTGGCCATTTTACACTTTTATTTTGTTTTCCCTTTTTTAACCTTTATTTCAAAATTATTTCTGTTTTTTGATATTGTTTAAATTTTATGCATTCTCTTTTTATTTTGCTTTTTTTTATTGTGCCATATATTTTATTTTATTTTATTCAAATTATTGTCTCAGCTTAACTTTATTTATGCTTCCTTTTTATTCCATTTTATGGGCACACCTTTCTTTATTTATTCATCAATTCATTTCTATTGTTTTAGATCTTTGTTTTATTCTTGTAACGTTTTTTTTATTTTCAGTGTTTTTTATTACCGTTTCTATTTTGCTTTCCCTATGCACGACTTTAGATTTATAAATTCTATTTCTAGAGTCTATTTTTTCATTTATTTTGTCTTTTCATCTAAAAACAGTTTTGTTTCTATGTTCACATCTTTTAATTCTGTTTTTTTTCTTTTATTATTTTACATTTCTGTTTATTTTCAAATATTCCATTATTAAACTGACTGATAAGATTTAAGAAAACAATAATGATAATAATGATGATAATAACGATGTATAACATCTGCTTGTCGAATAAAACTTTCAGCTTCAAGTTACATTTGTCATTGTCATTGTCAAGATTTTGAAATATTACAAAAAATGTAAAACTATGTAACTATAGCCCCCCCGCCGACCCCCGTCACCTGAGCCAAAGCTCAACACCCGTAACCAGGCAACGATAAACACACACACTCACGCACACACTTCTGTCCAGGGTTGACACTTAATTTCACGTCTGACATTTTGAGGCGTTTCCGGTCGACATGACCCCGGAGATCCCGGCGTCTCGGTCCTGTTTCGCCCGTCGCGTCGCTGAGGCCCCCGGGGCCCCGGAGGACCTGGAGGTTCCGGTGGACGCGGCAGCGCCGCGTGTGGAGCCGGCAGCCCCATCGCCGTCCCCGGGTAGCGGCACCGCGGGCTACCGCTGTGCCATGCGCACCCCGGCCGAGTGGGTGCACGGCTACCGCGGCGTCCTGGAGCGGGCGGCCGGCGAGCGGCGCGACGCCCGGGGCGTGCAGCGCGACGCCCGGCTGCTCGGCCGGGACGCCGCTGAGGCGACGGGTGCGGCCCAGGCGGCGGGGACGCGCCTCCTGGGGGAGAGGCTGCTGCGCGTCCACGGCGGGAGCTCGGAGCTGCGGCGGCGCATCGAGCGGCTGCGGGCGGACGCGGACGGCCTGCAGGCGCTGCGGCGGCGGCTGGACGCGGCGCTGGAAGCCACCGACACTCCGCACGCCGTCGCCACCGACAACCTGGCGTGTCGGAGCGGCAGACCGGCACCGGACCTGGTCCGGGACTGCGTGGAGGAAGAGCTACTGAAGGTCAAGCGCACACGCACACGCACACGCACCGCAGAATCGTGAGGAGGTCTGACAGAGGATCATCAAGATGCCTGCCTGAAATCATCGAAAAAATACTCATATGATTCATTTGTTGTATTTATTCACTGTATTTTATATCACATATTTTTGTCAACTTTTGTACTCATCATTTCTCAGTATATAAGTATATTGATTTCTATTTTTATTCTATAAATACATACATACATTCACACACAAATATATGTACGTTCACACACACATATATATTTGTGTTTGTGTGTGTGTGCATATATATATGTGTGTTTGTGTGTGTGAATGTATATATATCTTTGTAAATGTATGTATGTATTTATAGAGTAAAAAATTACATTTTATGAATATATATATTTATAATGCATTATATTATATACTGATAAATACATCTCAAAAATTATGAGTACAAAAGTTGATAAAAATGTGTAATATTAAATGTAATAATTACATTTAAAAAATGAATATATATATATATATATATATATATGGATCAGTAATTACAATTACACAATTTGTCGAGAAATCGACTGCCACTATAGGTAAATAATAGGTAAATAAATCTGAGAGAAATACCTTAAAAATTCTGATTTTATTTTAAATAATTAGAGCATGTTTCAAAAAAAAAGAAAGTATTGGCAATAAACTCCCAACAGGAAACAGATTAAAATAAGATAAAATCATATAAAATAAAATAAAAAATACAATAATATAACATGAAATACAATAAAATCAAATAAAAAACAAAATAAAATAAAATAAGTTATGTATGCATTATTACATTTATTTTCCACCTTTTTTCTTTCCAAATCATCATTCATACATTTCTAAATTTGTTTTTATTTGTTGAGCTGTTGATAATTTATTAATAAATAGATAAACAACGAAAAAAAGAATTCAGATTTTTTTCCTGATATATTCAGAAAATGAGTTAATAATTAACAGAAGGAAATGACAGGAACACCCCACTAGTATACTATTTAAAAAGAAAGTATATAAATATATATATATATTTTCTATCTATTAACATAAGTAGATACTTATACACACATATAAATGTCTGTATGTCTCCTCAGGAGGTGGACCTGATCCGGAGTATCCAGGCTCTGCTCAGGAGAACCACGGCTCAGGTTCTCACTCAGATCCGGTGCGTTCACGTCCCGCCATTTCACAAGAAGTGAGGGGACGCTGGTTCCAGGCCCCAGTTGTGTTGCGTTCTTTCCCTCAGGGCGACACGGGCCGCCAAGCAGACCCTGGAGCAGGACTGGTCCGACAAGACCCAGGCCTACAGCCTAGATGACCTGGGCGGGAGGATGAAGAACTGCAGCCCGGACACACGGCAGCACGCTGCCTCCGCCGCCAGGCAGGACCAGTCAGTCCAGCAGATTCTACTGCAATATCATTCTTTTTTAAACTATTATTATCATCATTGTTGTTGCTGTTGCTGTGGTTGCTGTCATTTGTCACAGGGTGTGTAACGAGTCGTCATGGGAGAAGTTCACACAGGAAAACATTTTCATGGCCTTGCGGGAGGAGCAGGCGACTGAGCATCTTAGGTGTCTGGGTTTTATTTTATTTCATCTTATTGAACAATAAAATTAAACTGTATTTTATGTCATTATATTTCATGTTGTTTTATCTTATTTTATTTGATTTTATTTTTATTTGTTACTTAATTTTATTTTATTTGATTTTTTTTTCTATTTTATTTCATTTAATTTCTGATTTTATTTATTCTTTATGTATACATGAAATGTATTATTTAATTTAGTTGAATGTAGTTATTTAGATCTTTATTTCCCGTTTATTTTGAATTTATATTTAACCTTTTTATTTTATTTATTCTATTCTGTCTTTCTTTTTATGTAATCTAAGCTATGTTTTATTTTATTTCTATCTTGCTTCATTTACAATTTCAGGTATTGAAATGTTAGTTTTTTTCAATTTTGATTTCTTAATGCAAATAAAAATAATTTAGTTCCTTAATTTTTGTTTTTTTATTTTTTTCAAAGTTTTATGTTTTAATTCTCCATAACTTCTGTGTGTTTGTGTGTGTGTGTGTCTGTGTATTTATGTGCATCAGAATGCTGGTGGAACAAGTGCTGAAGGACACCACGGAAGATCTGAGGGTCCAGAGCGCCAATGTGGAGCGAGCCTTCAGCCGGCGCTGTGAGGAGCTGACCGAGGCCAAGATCCAGCTGGAGAAGGAGCTGACTCAGGTGGGCTACAAGACACACACACACACACACACACAGATAAATTGAATAATGTGTGTTTGTGTGTTTAGGTCTTGGAACAGATCGGAGCTCAGGAGAGGAACATCGTGGCCCTGCAGGAGGCCATCCACAGCAAGGGGGCGCCGCTGAGAGTCGCCCAGTCCAGACTCTACCTTCGCTCCCTCAGACCCAACATGGAGCTCTGCAGAGATGAGCCCCAACTCAGGTACACACACACACACACACACACACACACACACACAGATCATTCTGCACGGCGACCTTCCCTGACCTCCTCGCTCTGTCTGCAGTCTGGAGGAGGAGGTGAGGCAGATTCATGCCACGATGGTTTCCCTGCAGCGGCAGCTGAGCGAGACCAGAGCCTCGCTCTCCCGCCTGCAGGAGGCCCGCGTGGCTCTGGAGAAGGACATCATGTGCAAGACGCGCTCGCTCTTCATCGACCGGGACAAGTGCATGGCACAGCGGAGGCGCTTGACGACAGGACGCTGAGGGCCAGGACCTCTGGGGATTCCATTTCTGATACTTTGCCGATTTAGTCTTTGGCTTTGCTGTGAATGCTTCCAGTGGAGAAAACATAGCATTTGATCCTGCCAAAGCGGAGGTGCAACAAAAATATAACATCTGCAGGGCGGTGTCTGGCCACCAGAGGGCGCTGCGGTTGTTCAACTGAGCTTATTCGTTCTCCACTAGTCCCGATTTAAAAGGCAGCTCGTTAAAAATAAATGACTTGCGGTCATTTTGGTTGAGGAGGAAAGAAGCAGGAAATGAGGTGAAGAAAAAAGCAGGACATGCAAAAGAAGGGTGGAATTAAAACGGCAGCATCTCAGTTTGTTTTCTGCCTCTCTAGTTTTCGCTTTGTTGGTGCTCAGAACATCACAAGGGGTTCTCTGAATAAACTTCTGCAAAAAAATAAAATAAAATAAAATTGATTTTGTGGAACCTCCATCTTTTCTTCGCACCTGGTGAGGGTTGACGGGATGTCAGCGGCTGCCATTATATTCTCCACACAGCTAGTCAGGTTCCTGTTTTTGTATGGGCTCTCGATGTAGAGTCTCCCTATTCACTCCATGTCCTCCTCCATGGTGGTGAGAAAAGAAAACGAAATTAACTGCATTGAATACAAACAAATAGATTAATGTATTGGACTTAAATAAATATAGATATACAAATAAAATAGGAGCAAATTAATAATGATAATAATACATTTCATTTAAAGCACCTTTCTAGCTGATAAAGGACATATGCGAATACACAAAATACAGATGTAAAATGAACAAATAATTAAATGCATTAAAAATAATAAAAATGTCACATTGGTAAAAATGTTCACTCATTCAAACGTTTAAGAAAAACCCGTCCGATGTTAAAACCGCTGTGATGTAGATTCTGTCCACAAGGAGGCGGCCTTGTCCCTCCTTGACCGCCACGGCGAGCGGTGCAGTTTGAACGGAGATTATTCAACATCTCAGTGGATTAAATCCGGAATCGGATGACTCTCGATTAAATCATTCTCAATTTCCTCCTTTGCTTCAAACTTTGACAGCAAATAAGATAAACATGACCGCGAAGACGGGGGAACACTGCACAAATTAATCCAATGATAAGGAAAGAAACTGCCAAGGAATGATCCTGATGAAAAAATTTAGAGACCATGTGCGCTTTTTCGTGACGACGTTGTTACCGGCGTGTAGTTTTTGTAGTTTTGCATGAAACCGAAACCCTGCTTGTTGACGCCGCCGACGTGGAGCGTTTTGTTTGGTTTTCCTCAGCCGAGTTTAGCTTTCTTGTTGTGAGATTACACAAACACAGAGCAAGACCAACGGATGATTACAAATTACACCTTGGGTTTACGGACCGGTTTCGGGGGCTATTTTTAGATGCAAGCCATGTCATGGTAAAGCTCCACCGACGTACGTTTGGCGAACTGATGCTTATCCTATAAAAAAAGAGAGAGAGCGAGAGAGAGAGAGGTCTCTATTCCGGGAGGTGCCACGACTAAGGATGTTATGAAACTGAACTTGAGCGCCCCACCGAACGCCCCCAGACGTGGGCCGGGTCACGGCCCTGACCCCTGCCACCTTCCGGGTAGAACCGACCGGATTCAACACACACACCCATACACACTCCCACACACACTCATATGGAGTTCAGATAATGACTGTTTCTGCTTTCACAGGTAGAAGGAATGGATAAATACAATAAAATGCGTGGCAGGGAAAGCCCATCATTGATGGGAAGGTGTGTGTGTGTGTGTGTGTGTGTGTGTGTGTGAACATGATATGAAACAGAGAGAAAAACAATGGTGCAGATTCTTATGAAATCACAAGCTGTGTGTTCGTGCATTTGTGCCTGTGTGTGTGCGCATGCGTTTGTATGTGTGTGTGTTGGCAAGTATATTTGGGAACATTATTGTTATATTTGGTACGGATTCATGTGTGTATGTGTATATGCATGTGTGTGTGTGTGTGTGCGCGCACAAGAGTGTGTGTGAACATATGAAACAGGGAGAAAAACTATGGTACAGAGTCTTATGAAATCACAGGCTGTGTGTTCATGTGTGTGTGTCGGCAAGTACGCTTGTGAACATTATATGAAACAAGGAGAAAAAAATCAGATCAGTATAGACGTGTGTGTGTGTGTGTGTGTGTGTGTGTGTGTGTGTGTGTGTGTGTGTGTGTGTGGATGATATGAAACAATGGCACAAATTCTTATGAAATCCCAGGCAGTGCGTTATTGTGTCTGTGTGTGTGTGTGTGTGTCTGTGTGTGTGTGTGTGCGTGTGCGTGTGTGTGTGGTGTCCGGTGTTGCAGGTTGACCTCACGTGCGTTGTGCAGCCCGCCCATGTGCCCCGGTTATCCCGCAGCATCTGCCCCATAAAAACAAGCCCGAGCGGGTCGGTGTTGTTGCTTTGACTAATTGCCCCCCCAATCAGCTGATGGATGATTGACAGCCCAAAACAGGAAGACGTTCCTAGCGTTTCTTTTTCTTCTGTGGTTGAAAGGCATCTTTGAGGGGACAAAAGAGATAGAGAGGGGAAAAAAAGAAATGTTACTTTGGTGAGGGGAAACGGGAATGGGAGGGATGGATGAAGTTGCAGATCCGAGGGAGTGACAAGTGAAAAAAAGAAGAGAGAGAGAGAGGGAGGGAAAGGAGGAGAATAGAGGGAGAGCAGCACCAGACTCACTGCCTTCTTTTCCTTCAGCGCTCTATCCCTTCTTTCTCCCAGTGACTTTGAGCTGAGACCAGCAGGCAGGTGAGGCTGACCTCCTCTTCCTCATCCTCTTCCTCTCTCTTACCTTCACCCCCTATTTTATCCCTTTTTTGTCTATACCTTTTCTGTGAAAGGGGGATTTCATCTGAGTGTATTCTTTACATGTGTGTGTTTCCTACCTACTGACCTCTGACCTCCCCTGATTTTAACCTTCATCCTTTCACCCGCGTCTCCACTTCCTCCGTTCGATCGAAAAATATGTAAGTGTTTATTTACTACACCGGCATTCCTGTGACTCTCGGCCGGTGTTTGTTTGCTCTGGCGTCTGGCGGCTAAATCCGTGCAGCGACGGGCTTTTTAGGGTTTGTGGAAAAGCCGAGGGTTTCCGCTGGCTGGACGAGTCGGCACTACTTTTAGCTCCAGTTTTTTTTTTTTTCCCGATCTCGGTGTTTGTCCCTTGCATGACTCTGACTATGATGGTTGAAAAAAAATGTAAAAAAAAATTTCCATCAATCTTTTGTGTTTTCGGTGGAATGTCCCACCGGGTGCAGAGGATGAGATTATAATTGCACGTTGTTTGTTCGTTTTTTTCGACGGGGGGATTCGAGACCCGTGTCTTTGCATGACTCCAGGGATTCTTGTGGTTTCCCTTCACACTCTCCCGGTTCTGCTTTCTCTCTTCCCCTTCGCCAGCATGTCTCGTATCGGCGTCCTCCCCAGCCTCGTCCTCCTCCCGCTGCTGCTCCTCCTCGGCGCCCCGCCGACGCCCGCCCAGAATGTCCCCGTCCGTCTGGCCGGCGTCGGCCGCCGTGGCGCCAACGAGGGCCGCGTGGAGGTGTTCCACAATGGCGCCTGGGGCACCGTGTGCGACGACGAGGTGGACCTGAACCTGGCCAACGTGGTGTGCCGGCAGCTGGGCTTCCAACGCAGCTTCACCTGGGCGCACAGCGCCAAGTTCGGCGAGGGCCAAGGTAGGGACGCCTCTTCATCACCTCACGGTTATTGTAAGAAATCAAATAATAATAATAATGATTGTACATTTTATTCAAGGCGGCTCACTTGACACTCAACGACACCGTAAAAACATATACACAAAATACAGATTAAAAAGAAACGCTCAAAAAAACAATAAATGTGACTAAGTGGTAAAAGTAAAGAAAAAAAAGCGACAGAGCAGTTGGTGAAGCAGTTAGGGATATCTAACGAAGAGAGAACAATGAAAATCTTAAAGTTTTACGAAGACAGAAGGAACACTGATGTATTTTTATAAATCACTCTGGCGTCCCCTGTGGCGAAAAGTGGTACGACCACCTGCCAATCATGGCCTAACCAAAGCAGCAGAACTACAAAAAAAAACCATGACAATACAAAAAATAGAAACAAGAACCTGAGACGTCATAGGGTTGTAGGACTGAAAACGAGTTGAAAAAAACTGGTAAAACTCACCCGTCTGGTGAAACCTCGCTTCTGCTCCTGCCTCCCAGGTCTGATCTGGCTGGATAACGTGCGCTGCACAGGCACGGAGCTGGCCATCGCAGATTGTCGCTCCAACGGCTGGGGGGTCAACGACTGCACCCACGCCGAGGACTTGGGGGTCATTTGCAGCCCGGAGAGGATCCCGGGCGCCCCCCCAGCCAACATGGAGGGGGCTCCCTCCTCCTCCCCCTCTTCTTCTTCCTCCAGGCCGCAGCCTAGCCGGCCGAGGGAGGCGGCGCCGGACCCCCCGCCCCAGATCTCCTCCGCCAGGGGCCACGAGATCGCCCTCCACCGCAACCCGGCCTCCGCTCGCCGCGGCCGTGTCTCCCCGCAGGAGAACGGCCACGAGATCCAGATCCTGCGGCGAAATCGCGGCGGGGCGGCGGCGGCGGCGGCTGCCCAGCAGGGCAGCCCGCAGGGACACCAGCTCCCATCACGCCTGGCCAACGGCGGAGCCTACAGGCAGCGGCAGGAGGCAGCGAGGGGGGGCCCGCCGGCCGTCAGGCGGGAGGCAGCGGAGCGGGGGCTCAGCGGGAACCACGTCGAGGCTGACCTGGTTTATCCCGACATTGGGGAGGAGACAAACTCACACTACACGCAGGTAAAAGCCATCATCCACTCCAATCTCAGACTTTTTCTCCTAAAGGTCATCCAAGGACACAAATCAGAAACTCCACATGGGGCAGGTTGGGAGCGGGGCTTCAGGAGCCGATGGCGCCGCCTTCTCACAAGGAAATAGTCGGATATTTAACACATCTTCTTCCTTTTTTTTGAACGGCTCCCTCCCAGTTGGAGGGCGTGATAAGCAGCCTCCGCTCTGCCTCGGTTTCCTCCTGCACATGATTAGAAAGTGTGATGATTAGAGGAGAGTTGACGCGGCGTTCCTCTGCCCGCCAGACATTAACCCTCGTGTTTTACCCCGGCAGTTCCTGTTTTGAGGGGCTGGGTCTCGGACGGGGCAAAGCTTCCGACACGAATTTCCTCCTCTGCTTCTCCAGGGCTCTGACAGGGGCCGCCTGGAGGAGGTCCGCCTGCGGCCCGTGCTGTCGGGCAACAACGGCGGCATGGTGACGGAGGGCGTGCTGGAGGTGAGACACGCCGGGAGGTGGCGCCACGTCTGCAGCCACGGCCTGGACCTGAGCGTCAGCCGCGTGGTCTGCGGCATGCTGGGGTTCCCCTCCGCCGAGGCGTTTGACCAGAACGCCTACAGGTGAGTATCGGAGAGTCATGGCGGGGGGGCGGGGTTAAAGTAGCCCTTGTCAAGCCACGCCCCCCCCTTAGTTCTTTTGTGGGTATTTTTTGCTTT
>CAAKHD010008907.1:131214-153079 GCA_901007705.1 Fistularia tabacaria | reverse complement strand
GGGGGGGGGCGGGCCGCGTGTGGGGGGGTCCCCCGTGGGGGGGGGGGGGGGGGGGGGGGGGTAAAAAAATGAAAAACGTGAAGAAGGGGAGGTGGTTGCTTCAGGTCAGTTGCCCTCCCAAGCATCATCCCTCTGCTTGGCCGCCAGACGTTTTTGTTCTGGAAGACAAGAGTGACAGACAACGGCGATCAGCAGAGTTAACGCCCCTCGGTTAACGCCCCTCGAAATGCGAACAGGTGTTTCGCAGGCCGGGCAAGAACGCCCGTCTGTGGCCAAACGTGGCACCCAGACTGGGAACAAAATGTCCCGGACGTGGATGCGCTCCGACATGGACATTTCAGGGCAGCGCGGTGCGCCGTTACTCGGAACAAAGGAACGTTTTCCCTTTTCTGAACTGGAGACTCTCGCTTCCTGACAGCCACTTGTGGTTTTTTCACCATATATACTTAGGGAAATGTCTACTGCTCTTATTTTAAGCACTGCTGAGGTCTTCCTGCGCGGCTGCTGAGGTCTTCCTGCGCGGCTGTCGGGGAGCACGCGTCCTTTGAAAAGTGTAGAAACAGCGCCCACCTGTGGCAAGAGGGGGAACAGCACCCCCTCATGAGAGAGAAATGAGCGGCTCTATCTTTTGGAGATGTACCTCGAGCCTCCTGCAGCTGCCTCTTCTCCGCCTCCCGCTGTTCCTTCGTCAGGGTGCTCTTCACCCCGAGGGCGCCGATGACAAGCTTGCGGGCCAGCGCAGCGCTGGTCTGCGGCCTCTCCTTCGCAGGCAGGAGGTCGTCTGGGAATGGGAGGAAGCCGCCGTGAAGATACGGCGCACGCACACATAAAAGTGGGTGGGAAAAAGACGTGTGTCCGTACCTGAGCAGCTACGGGCTTTGGCCTTGGTGGCAGAGGAAGATTTGGAGAGAGGCCGCAGCTTCATCAAGGGGTTTTTGTTGCTCAGAGCCTCACGGGCTGGAAGGGAAGAAAACAAAAATTAATAAATTTTTCTTCCTGCTTGAGCGTGTGTGTGTGTGTATGCATGTGTGTGTGTGTCCGCAGTCGTGACATTCAGGGCGTTGGTGGCTGGACCCACCTGCGATGGGGCTGGAGAAGAGACCCAGGGCGTGTTTTTCATCAATCCACTTGATGTCGAAGCCTCTCTGCCTGATGAAGACAAAAAGCATCACGTGTTCAAGTTCATCCAAAAATGTAGGACTAAGGAATAATACCGTTCAGGGTCAAATTCATTTTTTTTCCTGCATTGTAATTAAGGAGCTTTCTTGCAAATTCACTTTTTTTTTTTCATTGAAAAATCAATCAAGAGTACTTTTGTTGATTGGGACATTTGGGAAAAGTAACTGATAATTCTAAAAAAAATTGTAATTTATAACCTTAGAAATACTCAAGTGAGTAGAAGTGCATTGAATTCATACTTACTGGTAGGACTGAAATAACCGGAGGAGGTCCTCTGTCCTGAACTCTGCAGGAAAATCGTAGATCTCTACAATGTGGGAGAGTTCCTCATCGTCGTCCTCATCATCTTCGTTGTCCTCGTCTTGGTCCATGTTGTAGTAATCAAACCCAGGGTCTTGGATGGACTCCTTCTTCCTGCCGTCCTTCAGAGACAGCTGCAGGGACGGGGAGGAGGCAGAGGGCATGACAGGAGAGTGGAGAAAGGGATTGAGAAAGCGAGGAGGAGGAGGAGGTTGAGGACGACGAAAGTCATAACGTCAGAGTTGAGGCTCTACCTTCAGGTGTCATGGAGGCTACAACATGAGTGTCAATGGGGGTAGCGAGGAGTCCAGCTCAGGCTTTACTAGGACTGGACAATATGGAAAAACTTAAATAACACAAAGAAGACCTTGTTTGATTTGTTTATTTACCCTGATATTGACGAAGATAACAACCGGGGTGGAAAATCACAAGTCTATCACTCAACAGTACTTTTCAATTCCACTTTTGGATAAATGCTGGCCAAAAAAAAAGAATTTTCATAAAAAATAATCTCCTCAGCATCAACTGTTTTAAAATACTTTTTGACAATGCTTCGGGAGTTCTGTGTGATTTGTTAATGATTATTTCTTGAATATGATGGTACTGGCCTCTATGCCCATGATTTCAAAAACAAACAGGGAGTTTTACATCCATAAAAATGTATAAATGAACTGACTTGATGATGCAAAAACAGATTCATAATAGAATCCCGTCTGTACTGAGAAGTTTTTCAACTTCAAGGTGCATATAAAATGTGACGAACTGGATTGCAAAAGGAATGGATAATGTGTACTACAGGGAGCAGAAACGCCAACAGCCGCTCAAAAACACCTGCGTACCTTCAGCAGGCCAGGTGATGTTTGCGTAAAAGCAGATTGGGTAAGATTTCGGTCAGGCAGGCAGACAGACAAACAGACAGACAGGTGTCTCTCACCTCCTTCAGCAGCTGCTGACTCAGACAATCCCCATCGTCGTTGAACAGAGTGTCCCAGCTTTCGTCCGATTCTTTTTCTTCCTGGGGGGGTTCGGCTTCGAGCCTGGAATCCGCCTCCACCTCCGCCTGGACCGGGCCGATCTCCCCGTTCACCTCCGCGTCCTTCGCACCCGACCCGGCTGCATCCGCATCCCCGGGGGGCGCCGTCTCCTGTCCCGCACCGGCCTTGTCCTTGCGGTTCCGGGCGTTCTTCCGCGCCTTGTCCGTGTAGCGAGGCCGGGGTCTCGGTTTCGCGTCTCCCTGGGGCTGGGATTTGTCTTTGGCGCCTTGGAGTCGTTTCTTTGGCACGTAGAGGGCCTGGCTGGGCTTCTTGGACTGGGGAGGATGAGGAGGTGCAGAGGAAGCGCAGTCCTCCTTCGGCTGCTCCATCTCCGTTCGTCAAAATACGATGTGAAAACAGCTAGCACAAGGTGTGTGTGGGGGGGGAGGGGGGAGAGAAAATGGAAGGAGTTACAAAAAAAGCAAACAAAATAAACTATCTGTCCTGTATGAGTGTGGTGTCCGTCCGGGTAAAATATGAAATTTATAAATGAACTAAATAAAACAACAATACAGACATTTAAATCGCCATATTAATTCGCAGTTAGCTAACCAATTTAGCCAGGAAGCCTTCCACTGGTTAAGCGTGAAATTACTGTTTGTTCATTCAAAGGTGAAACACAGTAATGCATTAAAGAAAAGTGCTTTCTTATTTGGTTACCATCCACCCATTAAATCTCAAATATGTAAAGTAATTGAAAATAATTGTAATATTTCTGCGTACCCGTATTGGATTTGTTTAGCAACGGATTCTCGTCGCAGGGCGATGACGTTATCTTCTATGGCGTCTGTTAGGGATTCTGGGAGTTGGTGTTTTCTTTCGCTGTCTCGTAACAGTTACTCGTCAGCAGTTCTGTATCGTCTGGTTTTTTCAACTTTAGCACTTGTATCTAGATTAGCTATCCAATTTGGCTATTGGATATTTAAATGTCTCTAAGTAATGTTATATCAATGGTTTTAGTCAAATTTGAAAAGCAGATAACGCTGACTCGTCTCACGTTCACGCCCTCGGAGGCAACGAGCCTCTATTGGACAATACACCAATCATTCAAATCACCGGTCGCTGGTTGGCTAATGTCCAGAGCGTTACAAAAGCTGTTTCGTAAATTCTTAGAGCACAAGTTGTGTAAGGTTCCTGCGGGATGATATAATAAATACTTTGAGTCGCGTCGCGATCCTGCAGACGGATAAACCACGCCGTCGTAACCGCACATTGACCACGTCGTAAGGTAAGAGACGCCTTTTCTTAAAGGATGGAACCGTGGACGGGACTTCCCTCTCAGCAGATATGCTGTATTCTTCAGACCTGCATGAATGTTTTGTTATTTTATTTTAATTTTTTTACTTAAAGGTTGCAACATACTTGCATACATACTTGCCCGTGGAGGCATGAGATGCAGCAATACGGCTTTTCCGTTCACATACTACACTGTAATGTCAGATATTAACATTTAGGTGGGTGTTTGAATATCAACATATTAGGTGTGTAATGTAAACTTTTAACTTGTTATAAGTGAGAACTTGTATGTGTCATTTTATAGTTTTTATGCAAACAGGGAGATTTTCTTGTCAGTATCTCTTGACAGTCAATTGTTTTCTATTGCTAAGATCCTCCAACCTCCAATTGTATATAGATAATATTGTCTTTTCTGATCATTCATACATCTGGGAAGCCCCATTTCAACAGAGGTTGACTGTCCTTCCACTGAGCTGCAGAGACCGCGGATTTGTAACACTTAAAATATACGAATAGCAGAAACTTAAATGGAATTGTCCAAATTATGGTGAAATGTGTGGATCAACTGTGTTGCCGTCTGAATACGCAATTAGTAAACATGGAAGCCAAATAAACATCCTGGAACAGACAATCATTCAATTTATTTGTGCCTGTTCCTCTTCCTGCTGCCAGCTGTCAATCATGTTCCACACCGGGCTGTTGCTGCTGCTCCTGGTTGGAGTCTGGTGTCAGTCCGTCGCCCAGAGCACTGACTCCATGCTTCGCGTCGTGACAGAGTCGATGCTTCCCCCCGATCGCCTGCACAATCCCACGCAGCTCAACTATGGGATGGCGGTGACAGATGTGGACGGTGACGGTAACCTGGATGTGGTGGTGGCAGGGTGAGCCATGACTTACAAACAAATAAAGGTGGATTTGAACAACTCGTGTATGTTATGGTGTCCCTGACTGGACTCTCCTTCCTTTCCTTCCCTGGTGCCGCTGATCCTTCAGGTACGACGGGCCCAACCTGGTGCTGATGTACAACCAAAGCCAGGAGCGGCTGGTAAACATTGCCATCGATGACAGCAAATCACCGTACTTTGCCCTGAGGGACGTGGCAGGGAACGCCATCGGGGTCACCGCCTGCGACGTGGACGGAGACGGGCGTGAGGAGATCTACTTCCTCAACACAAACAACGCCTACTCAGGTAAATGACGTATTCCTGCCAAATTCTGACCAAGGCTGCAAACGCAGTCCGCCTGTTTTCTTCATTTTCGCATTTCATTGCAGGACGTGCAACTTACACAGACAAGCTCTTCAAATTTCGCAATGGGCGCTTCGAGGACCTGCTCGGTGACGAGCTTAATGTGCGTCGCGGCGTAGCTAACAGGATGGCAGGGCGCTCGGTGGCCTGCGTGGACAGGAAGGTCGGCGCCTCCCCTCTGAACTTAAACCTTTAGTGTGTCGCGGCCCGTTTCCCCATCCCTCCTTGATCCATCCTGGAAACTATGTCTGCAGGGAAACGGCCGCTACTCCATCTACGTGGCCAACTACGCCAGCGGCAACGTTGGCCCCCACGCCCTCCTAGAGATGGATGAGGCCGCCAGCGACCCCAGCAGAGGCGTCATCGCTCTGTCTGATGTAGCCACTGAGGCTGGAGTCAACAAATTTACTGGTGAGACCTGGGATTTTAAAATATAGAGCAAATACATGTGAAATCTCCAAGTGCAATTCTCATTATGGCTTCTAGAGGGCACATTGAGCCCCCTTGGCTTACTTGGTGGAGGGGCACACTAATGGATGCATTGTTGCTCAGGTGGCCGCGGCGTCGTGGTTGGGCCGATCCTCAACCAGGCACGATCGGATATTTTTTGCGACAACGAAGGTGGAGCTAACTTCCTGTTCAAGAACAACGGCGACGGGACTTTTGCCGACATGGCCAAACAGGCAGGTGAGGGCGGAGAAGCGAGGGCCGAAAGGAACCACGTTCCGCCGAGACGTGGTGGTACTATTTCCTCTCGGACTGTGTCCCCCCCCTGCAGGAGTGGCCGACCAGCAGCAGCACGGGAGAGGAGTCGCGCTCGCCGACTTCAATGGTGACGGAAGGACAGACATTGTATACGGCAACTGGAACGGCCCACACAGGCTTTACCTGCAGGGCGGCGACTCCAAATTCAGGGTAAGACAGAAGAGCGAGGTCGGCTAGTGGGGTGGAGGTGAAGGACGCCCAGATCTTCATCGAGGTGTGTGTTCGCCTTTGCAGAACATTGCAACAGGGGGGTTCGCATGTCCCTCCCCGATCCGCACCGTAATGGTGGCCGACTTGGACAACGACAAGGAGTTGGAGGTTTTTTTCAATAACATTGCCTACAGGGGCAGTGCCCCCAACCGGCTGTTCAGGTGGGGATCAACGAATCACAGCCCGCCTTACAGGGAGCGCCGTCTGTTGTGGTGATGACGGAAACCGTTGATGTTTGTACGTAGGGTGACGAGGAGAGCTGACGCCGACCCTTTAATCCAGGAGCTTAATGTGGGCGATGCCGCTGAGCCACAAGGACGGGGAACAGGTCAGATTAACAAGAAAAAAAGTCTAATCTCACAGCAGAAGCTGGATCATCATCAGTTTTTTAAGGTCAAAAGGCATAGAATTCTGTTTAGCCGCAGCGGCGGCAGGGTCGTTACTGAGGTCAGCATGCTGAACGTTGGGGATGTGTTTTGAACAGGTGGCGTCATGACCGACCTGGATGGGGACGGACAGCTGGAGCTGCTGCTGGCTCACGGAGAAAGCGCCAAGCAGCCCATCTCCATCTTCAAGGTCACACAGGTGAGCGCACGTGTGTGTATCAGCATGTACATGTGTGTATAGTTGGTTGATAGCCCACACCTTGACCTTTTAAGAACCTCCCCCCCTCATGGCTGCCAGGGTTCGACCAATAACTGGCTGCGGGTCGTCCCTCGCACCCGGTTCGGCTCCTTCGCCAGAGGCGCCAAGGTCATAGTCTACACCAATCAGAGCGGAGCTATGACTCGCATCATCGACGGGGGCTCAGGTTACCTGTGTGAGATGGAGCCTGTCGCCCACTTCGGCCTTGGTAACCAACACCATCTAAGCTAAACATGTCCAATAGCCTGCTTGACCTAGGATCACCTCGCATGACAGCAGATTAGCATACACTGCTGTCCATGCATTCAAAAGAATTGATTTTTTTTTTTTCCCTTTCCAGGGGACGACCAGGCGTCGGCCCTGGAGGTCGTCTGGCCCGACGCTGTCGCCGTCACTCGCCCGCTGCAGCCCAGCGAGATGAACTCTGTGGTGGAAGTAGCCTATCCCCAGGATGGGGAAATGTCAGCGCTGGCAAGCGACACGCACGTACGTTTTAATTTTTTCTCTAGAACCCGTCATTTATACTTTCAATCCAATAAATCCCCTACTCAATTTTTTATAAATTGTTTCAATTTTTATTTTTTAGTGCGGGCAAGGTTTTATTGTCAAGAACGGCCGCTGTGCAGGTAAGCCAGTCTGCATACATTTTCGTAAGTTATATCAATCTTTCTTTTTGATTTTGTCTATTGATTTCCATTTTATTTTTTCCCAGGAATTTGAGGCTATTGGCTAATGCAGATGAAAAAGCGGCAAAAAATACTTAAAGCTCAATCAACTGGTCCAATTGTTTTCTATTTTTCTTGATTTTGCCTGTTGAGATGGGGCTCTTACCGTTGTCTTTACTCTGTGAGTAGTTTTAAATATTGTGTTTGCCGTTGTTCCATTTACTTCCATTGACGGCAGTCTTGTTTCTCTTGCTTTGTTTTGTATTTTTTTTATATCAATAAACACTATCACATCAATGGCTTGGGTGAGTCAGACGTACATTTAATACTTCAGGAGCCAAAGCTAGGTTCTGAAGATCTTTATAACAGAACTTGATATGTAATCATTGTGTCATAAAAACACAATTGTGTAACTGGATGACAATAAACAGCTTGAACATTGTATTAAATACACCCCCCCACACACACATTTTTGACGTAAGATTCCAAATTCAAAATTTATGTAGTGCTCTACAAACAAAGTGAAATTGCGGCTCACCCTGAACCCGTCGACAATCGATCACAGGGGCACATATAGAGACATACAACCATTCACTCATTCATTTACAGGCCTGGACAATTTGAGGTCTCCCATTAACCAGCTGCAAATTTTTAAAGTGGGAGCAAACAAGAGAACATAATATAATATATTAAAGCTTGAATGAATGGTTGGTTAGTACTTTATAAGACACACACACACACCCATAAGTATATATACATATAAATATGTTATATTCACTGTGTAGCAACCCTCTTTACCCCATAAGAACAGGTGTAAATAAATAAAAACCTACTAGGCATGTACCAAGTCCCCTGCTTTTTTCCTGAATTAAAGTGTAGCATTGGGTTTCACAGGATATTTAGAGACTTAGTATGTCAGTTGCCTGGAGATGTTGGAAGTTGTGTTTGGGGGGTCAGTACCTCTAAGTGTCTAACATTACTGTCGGCAGCTGCAAACCCCACTCAAGCGTGGTGAGTGTGTGTGTGTACGCATGTGTGTTGTGAAAGAGTGTCTGGAAGAAAGTTTTAGTCCTGCTGGAATGTGTGGGAGAAACCTGATGCACGTCAGGGTCCAGCGGCACAGAGGGAAGGTTAAGTCCCTCCTGACTCCTGGTCTTCAATCCCTCACTTTCACTCCCCATAGATGACTTCGGTCTTGTATGTTCCCCTCTGACTGCAGTGAAAAATACAGGTTTAAAACAAACAACAAAATAAGGAACAGGATAAACAGTAGCTGGGGGGGGGCAAAGATACTAAAACCAAGTGAGGATTAATCAATTCAGTTTATTATCTGGATTTTCTTTACCCTCATTTTAAATTTTAAATTTTTTTTCAACCTTTTTTTCTTTTCTATTTTGAATTTACTGGTCATTTTCTGTGATGCTGTGGTTTGCCTGGCCAGGTGACGTAATGCAAGTTAAGTGCTTGTATTATGTCAAGTCTTTTTGTCAACAATGACTTCCAGTTTCACTTTTGTGCGTGCGTGCGTGCGTGTTGTGATCACCAGCGTCCCTTCCATCTTCTTCATGTAGCACACACCGCTCCCCTGGGCCCCTCGTTCAATCCACTCCCTGCATGCTCTCAGATGACCAGCGCACCTTGCCCTCAGACTGCTTGTGTTACTTAATTACTGAAGATTTCCGGTCATATTTGTATTTGTTTCTCGTTGGGCTTAACAGTTTTTCCCCTTCATAGTCATTCCTTTTTGATGTTTTCTGAATTTTAACCTTTGAACATCATTTTACGTAAGAAAACAATTTCAGCTGATTGCAGATTCTTGTGTTTTTTTTCTTTTATGTGTAACCCATATAAATATTGATATAAAAACATCAGAATTTCTAGTTAATGTCATTGTCAAGACGCAAGTTCCTATTTTAATTTTTTTCAAATAGCTTGTTGAAAACAATACTAAGTTACTGAAGAATAAGATGCCAAAAAGCCTTTTTTAAATTATTATTATTTTGTGATGATTCAAAGCTGTATCACAGTAGGAGCCCAACACCTTGACAAAGCTTTACATCACTTTGAGTCTACCGATTATCAGGAGGTGCATGTTGTACTGTTGTTAGAGCACAGGAATGAAGAGCGATGATTCTCTGAAAATGTGATGAAACAGTATTTATTAGATGTCAGTCAGACACTTTAATACCACATGTATCAAACAACCAGGGCTAAGTATGTTGTTGCACAAATAGACATCAAAACAAAAGACGCATACATTAGTGAGCCTGTTTTTGGCAATTATTGTTCTTTGGAAGTTCGTTGAGAAGTGGTTTGGTCACAAAACACAACAGGTTGGATTGAGGAAGACTTTTTCACCTGTCTTATTTTTTTCCTCCCACCCTCCTAACAACTGCTGCGCATCATGCTCAGCATATTTTGCATAATCAAAATTTAGGAAGCGTCGGTCTCACTCAGTGAAACTGAGGTTAGCACTCGTGTGTGTGTGTGTGTGTGTGTGTGTGTGTGTGTGTGTGTGTGTGTGTGTGTGTGTGTGTGTGTGTGTGTGTGTAAAAACAGGAAGATCTGCCACATTAACTAGACATCCAAACATTCATTTGCTACCAGACAGCATGATTTACAGTAAAGGTAATGGATCAGTGCATCTCTGTCTCCCTGCCCAAGTGCCTCTACATTCTTCTCACATTTCGCAACGTACAATTCAAGAGTAAAAAGTGGTTCACCTGGATGGTGATGATGAGGAGAAGGTTGCTGCAGACCCGGAGGGGAGGGTGGGCAGCCATTTCAGGACCCCAGTTTAGGGACGGTGCCTTTCTGGCACAGTGCGGCTGTTCTGGGGTCAGATGTTTTACTGCTTTGTGAGAAAGAAAAGCTGCAGAAACATCATCTTGAGTTATTTCAACCCAAAATGATTTTCATCTAGAGCTTCTCGTGTAGTTGGATTATCAGAACTTGATTAAGAGCTGAGTTTTATTGTCCAGAACAAGTCAGAATAGCAGCACAGCACAATGGTGCAGTGGGAAGCACTCTCACCTGGACAAGATCCCCGGTTCGGAGTTTGCATATAGTCCCTGTGCCTGCCTGGGTACCTCCTCTGTGCGGCCTCCATGCTCTCGTGCCTGTGTTCTCTCAGGGTTCTCCGTCTCCAGTCCAAAAACACTCAGCAGTTCAATGCAGACTGTGAAATGTTTATGGTTGTAGATGGTTGACTGCCTCTAAATGTGGCAATGTGACTGACAGGCAACCACTAAGTAACATCTATTATCATGGCGCATTGGTCCCAGGTCTTAGGTCCTGAAACGGTCTCTGGGTCTGTAGCAACATCATAAATCTGATGAGTGAAGCGAAGGGCGGCGCTCGGTAAAGGTGTCCTGGTCGAGGTAAGAGGTCCATGATCTTTGCTCCGGCATCGATATGTCCACCCCAACACACATTTCTATCACACAAAATGGGATGGATCGGTAAGACACAGTGTCACAAGCGGGATGTTCTTGTTCACAAAGACGCCACTTCCTGAAAGCGTTTGAGGTGAAGGCCTGAAGAAGCTAAAAGCTGGTGAAGGCTCTGGGTGAGCGCAGCTGGGGGTGGGGGGATGGGGGCGTCGGGGTGAGGGCAGGATCACTGGCTCTCTCCGTTGAAGACTTGGGTGAGTGATCAGGCGGACTTTTTTCTTTCTAAAGGATGTGCAGTCATCGAGCTGTGCTGCTTGACACTGAGCTGCTCCCTGAGCTGGAGCCGCTAGAGCCCCGGTCCTCATAGATGGAAATCTCAATCTGGCGCAAGAAGTTAGGGAGCTTTGCCCTTCATAACGTGACACAAATTAAGCAGAACAACGAGACTGGCACATGATGGTGCTGAACCTGGGTGAAGGATACAACACGCATGCCCCTCTCGATGGGATCTGTGATGAGCAGACCTCTGGGAGCGTAGATCTTCTCGTTCTGCTCTTGAATGTACTTGCCTATCTTTTTCAGCACCTGACACGCAAATAGAGCGAGCATGAGGAGCGAGTATTTTGGCATTTCAAACGAGCTTAGGCGGTTCACGACCAGTCTGACCTTCTCGTAGCGTGTCTCCATGCAGAGGAAGATGAGATATGCTGTGGCGCATGCCAGGCATCCCTCCAGGTAGGACTGGCCTCCGATCTTTTCCGCCTCCGCATAGTAGTTGTTCAGTGTCTTCACCGTATCCTCAAATAGCGTCCGCTCAATCTGCACACACGCACACGCAGGATGAAACATTTTCAAAGCAGGTACCATTGAATGTACCCCACTGGATTGAGAAAATGTGGCATTTCTCTAGAAATGAACGGGTTTGCGGGAGAGATGGAGCCGTCATGCTAATTAAATAAGAGGTGTCACGCGTATAAAAAATGAAAAATACATTTCGCCGCTTCATCTCAGTGTCCCTTCAAGCCTTCAATTTATGATAGGTTAAAATAATTTTTAATAAGACTCCCTCAGTGAAATCCTTGATGTTCCTGTGAAGAGGGGTCAGGGTGTCTGATTCTGCAGTTAAAGGTGTAAAGCAATCAAACACATTCAGATTTAATTGGAACCGATGCCGGCTGTCATATCGATGTCCAACCATTTGAACTCTCATTCACAAAATTTAAGGGGCTTCAATGAACCCACTGATTGATTGTGGACAGAGAGAGGAAGATGGGAGAACCAGGCAGGAGAACACAGAAGCCCGTCACTGAAATAAGGTCTGGTCGGGTCAGCGGATTCAAACCGAGACCGTGCCGGCTTCTGCGAATGAAACAAACGGCAAACATCGATCATACTGGATCCTCACCCTGCTCTCCAGCTCAGAGGGGAACTTGGTCTGGAACCTGCAGGTTGTCCCCTCGCTGTAGTCCCTCTGGATGAAGACCTTGTTGGCGAGGGAGGCACTGTGCCTCAGCTCCTGCAGGTTGTGGAACTGAGTAGAGGTGAGAGAGGAGCACAGTGAGACGGAGCGGAGCCGAACCCCCCCTTCCAGAGATGGTGTTCGGCTTGTTTGGAGATGTAGGATGACAGAGGGCCAGAGGTTGTGATCGATCATTCCCAGCTCAGCTGTCTGCCGGAGTCCAACCCAGCTATCTGGCCAGAGCAGCTGTCCGCTCTCTCTCTCTCTCTCTCTCTCTCCCGCTCTCTCTCCTGCAAATCTCATGGGAGAAACAAAAAACAGGAGGTGGCCCGGTTCTGGCACCGGCTCACAGTGGACCCATCAGGTGGAACACGATGGGGCCGCTGGGGATTTTTTCCACAACTCCTGAAGAATCAAATGCCCCCCCATCCTCCTACAACCGGAAGTTGAATGATCTACTGTCACCGGTTGTAAAATGAATGAAATCTCGTGAGAGGATCACGGGAAGGGAGTGGAAGGAGGCGAGAGCGGCGTGGCTTCTGTCCATGGTGCTGAACGATGTGGGGTTTTTTTCAGCCAGTTTTCGTGTGTGTGCGTGCGTACGCTGACACAATAGGCTGTCGCCGGATTAACGGGCGTTTTATAAAAACATACACGGATCAACCCGAACGCCGAAAAAGGGGTAAAAAAAACACTTAAATGTTTAAAAAGATTCTAGAAGGGAGGTGCAGAGGAAATTAAAAATCAGCTCTAGCCAAATTGGACACGGCTGTGTGTGCGGTCCCTGAACGCAGCGCGAGCGGTTCTTGAACGCCCCATGTACGGTCCCTGAAAGCCCTATAAATGTGTATACATTGTAAAAAGCACTTACAAATCACCGTAAACTACAAAACCAGCAGCAGATGGATCTAAAGTAACGTTTAATTCTATCTGTTGGTGTTTAGAGATAATAATTCGGGTCCTACCTCTGTCGCCATATTGCCATCCGGGGCCGGGGACGCTCTGCGTGCGCGCAAATCGCTTTAGCGGGACACGGAGGAAGGCGGAGGAGGGGGAGTGACGGCAGGGGGTAAGGAGGAGGAGGAGGAAGAGGCGACGGGTGGGGCTGTAAATGGATTTGTTGAGAGCCCCCAGCCGAGCCCCGGCGGTCACATTCACCGTGAAACCACGTCAAAAAGCGCGACACGCCGGCGGCTGACGACGGCTAACACCTTAGCACAGTTGCTAGCGAGGTCGGCTCACGCGCGGGTCAGGACAGAGGTTCCCGCATCGAGGGGGTCGTAATTGTAAATTAAGTAAAATAAAATAAAAAATGTAGCCGTCATTGTGACAAAATATAAATTATGGAGGTATTTCACTTCAAACAAAAAATTACAGGACAACATTTTATGAGCTGGGTGTTTCATTTTTACTGTGTGATTTTATCGGTGATAGTTCTTGAAGTGCATTCCAATTAATTATTCCTTTATATTTGCCTTTATGAAAAAAAAATTTTGGGATAAAAAAAAACAAGCTGGGTAAATTGTTTCTTAGATTGCGATTCACTCGTGGGTATCCACCTCTCTTGACTGAAAGGGGTGAATGGGTGATTTGGGACTTCCTGGTTCAGATGAGCTGCTTATGTGTTTCCTTGCAGATGTTGGATTAATCAAAAACTTTTAGAGAACACATTACAAAAAGCCTCCATATGTAACCTGCTGTAGTAACAGAGGGCATTAACCTAGGGAGAAACATAATCCAAAGAAGTCCGAATGAGTGCATTATGTGCATGAAAAATTGATAGAGATTTGATGTCATTCCTTTCGGCATCTATTCACCTCTTGAATTTATGTCAATCAAAACACAAACGTATGCAAGTCGCTCAAAAACGATGGTGCTGTTGTCCTATTATAGTCTCTTAGGAGGTCAATAGTTTAAAAACTACCATTATAAATATATTTTCCACTCATTACTTTGAGTGAATCAAATCATCACAGTTTATTTCAACAACGCCAAATTTCAACTATAAAATAGGTGGCCATATATACAGAAAGTCATGGGGTCAAATAACATGCACTTGCTGGAGTTTTAAATTAAATATATTATATAATAGAACAAATTACAGTGACAGATCATATGATGACATTAAAAGCAAAGCAAACGGTAACAATCATCTGTGTCTGAGTCATGATTAAAACCATGCTGCCTCCGGGATTCGGGGTCATGTGGCCAACACACCGATTCTCTTAAGTCCCACTTTCACGCGTGTGAGGCTCCGTTGTGGGGCTTGAATTATTTGACTAGACAAGAAGAAATCAAAAACAAACAAAAAAAAAAGTAGTTTGGTTAACGGCAATCCAGTTGGAGGTAAAATAGGAAACAAAGGGCCAGCTAAGAGGGTTATTCTAAAACTCACTGGGCATGTCCAGGCAGAGGGGAAACGGCAGCAGAAACCAGGCCCCAGATTTGATCGTCGCAGGCTTCGGCGAGGCCTCGTTCCCACCCTGCAGGATGTCTGCCACCCAGACAAACGTATAGGCTGCGCTGCAGGCTGTCATGTAATCATCCAAACAGTTCCCCCACCAGCCTCCAGAGCTTCACGTGTAAAAATCAACACCCTACCACACCCCTCAGGCCCAAGGCCTGCTAGCCTGTTGCCTAAAATGCTCTTGAGAGAAAACTTTGCCGAAGTACCTGTAGAGGCTTTGAGGTCAGTAGCAAAACCGGAAGGCTGTATGAGTGGCAGTGGGAGCTAACAGAGATTAAAATGCGGGCCTAAACTAAAAACACCGGCGCCATTAATGGAACAACCTGCAGCTAGTGGAATAAGAAGTAGGTCCAGGCATACTGGGGGGTGGGTGAGGGGTATTAGAAGCGTCAATAGCTTGTTGGTCTATGACCTCTGTTCAGGTTCTGTGGCCACTTTAAGCCAGTAACGAATGTCATCCAGGTTTCCAAGGAGGGGATAGTTCAGAAGTGTCCTCTCCTGCTACAGACGGCGGGTAATTCAGCGCCGCCAACCTCACATGGCAGGGGGGGGATTCTTTGAGCTTGTTTGACGTTTTACAGCGATTGCACTCTTTATCACACGAGTTTGGTCCAGTTCTTCATGGAGGGTTTAGACGGAATTATGCAACGTATTACAGCAGAGGTTCCAAGCAACACAAGTATCGGGGTTGGGGGTCTCGGGCTCCAACCTGAGAGGTATTTTGACAGATGTGAACGCCGAAGTCGTGAAAACCAAGGCATGCATTGGGGTTCCAGTAACACGGTGAAGGGCTGTGGGGGAAACACAGCGAGGGGCATCCTCCCCCCGCTGGCTGTCCGGAGTCACGGCTGACACGGCGTCTCACTGTAACTTGATGAGCGAGGAATTACAGGCAGCACAAACAAACACTGTCTCTCTCTGGGCCTCTGGAGCTGCGGGGAGACAACCGGACACGACGGCGTTAGCGGCAGATCAGGTGCAAGTGCTACAACAACGGGGAAAGCATTTTCTGCGTGCAGCTGACATGCTTCAGTTTCACTGGACTTCATCAGGGGAGTGTTAATTTTAGGAAAAGTGATTCATAATTGATGGTCAGCGTCAAATCAGACTGAGAGGGCCTGCCCAGCTGGCGTTGGGCAAGAGGCGGGGTTTAACCCTGTCAATCATTTACAGAGACATCCGACTATTATTTCTCTTTCCCACCTACGGACAATTTTGAGTCTTCAATGAGCCTACGGTTTCTAGATTCTAAGAAGATGGGTTGTTATTTAAAAAAAATTAAAGGAATCAGTTTTAGCCAAGTTATGATGAGATGAGATGAGTTGAAATGTACTTTAATGATCCCATGGTTGGGAAATTGTTTCGCAGCAGCAGCAAGATATGCAAGGACAAGATCAGTGATAAGCTAAAAATGAAAATATTTAAATGAAGTAAAATAAAATAAACTCTGAAGGGTAAACATAAAATATAATCTGGGGGGCGTGTCTAATAATAATAATATTTCATTATGTGATTGATGCTAAGAGTGTGCCAGTTATATGACCTCTGTCTGATCCATGCTTCTCCCATCTTACCCGTGGCTCCCATGTATGACCGTAGCACCTTGTATGAGCAGCACCGGGAACAGAAGCTGTTGCCACAGTTACTGCAGTTCTTCTGCAACGCAAAGAAACCTTGCGTTAAAAGGCATGTGGCAGAGAATCCCCAAAGCCCCGCTATCCCTCCACTCCGAGTCCTCACCCTTTTCTTCAGCACAGAGAAGACGGCGTTGCAGTTCGAGCAGTTCCCTTTCATCGAGAGAAATACAAGACTTGTGTTCACAGCTCGGAAACCAGACCGAACCTTCATCAGTTCATTGTTCAGTTTCGGCAGCCAAAGAATCACATACCAGTGCTGGCTGTCGGGTAGCGTTTGCGCAGCTTCTCTGTCAGCTTGGACACCTTGCTGCGTATGGGTTCGTTGCGACTCAGGAGGCCGTTTTCGGAGACCGTGTCATACTCGGGGGCCCCGAGGGGCCCTTCGTCGTCCTCCTGAAGGAGGAAGAGAAGCTGGATGAGTTAACCTGGATGGACAGCATAAGTGGGTAAAATTCCGGTCGGACAGACTGAGATGTGAAAATACATGCATGTTTCTGTTGGATCAAACGGCCCGAAACATGAAAAGCATCAACATGATCACAGCAGGTGGCAAATCCATCTGCACAGTTTTAATCCCCCTGCCGCTGACCCCGGGTAGCACGATCATCCTCCACTTCTTGGTAAAGTTGGGCCACCTTGGTTGGGGTGGGGGCTGGGCTACCACGACCCCACCCAGAGAGAGTATTTTTTGCACACAATGCGAGAAGCGTCAAATTAGCCCAAGAAAGGAAAGAAGGATGTTATTCTGCCAGACTCTAGCGACAATCTGATCCTTCATCTGTCAGTATCCGCCTTTAACGTCTCTATCAGGGTAAACGTGGACCTCAGGAAACTTTTTAAATCAACAGTTACCATCGCTTACCATCCACACCTTAGGGTTTTCCGTATTGGTGTGTGTGTGTGTGTGTGTGTGGGGGGGGTTACGACAAAATGCAATAGAAGTATAACCCATGTGCAAGAATGCTCCACAAACAAAAATTTAAAAAACAGCCGTCAAAAAGACCTCCGACAGTAAGCTCGATGCGACAAGCTTCAATAAACACTCCGAGTTCACTCAGAGGTGGGTTTGAACTCACCTGGAGGGAAATGGGATTTTCCTGAGTTTGGGTGACAGCAGTAGGAGAAAACAAAACAAAACAGGAAAAAGATCATTGAAATGACATGCGTCCACGTCTCCGCAGAGCGGGCTCCTATAGTCTGATAGCTACGGGCTGACAAGCAGAGACACTAGATTTAGCTTAGCGTGGATGCACGCTTAGAAAACAGCGTGCTGTGGATTGTTAACACTCACCAACATATGTTCATCTAATTTATTTTGAAAGAAAACCAAAGGTGCATTTTTAGCAAAATGCACTGATGCAGTTTGTTATTTTTGCGCAGATTTGGGTTTGCGTTCGGCTGCCGCAAAGCTAAGTGCCCAAGTTCAAGCATCTTACTAAACCCAAATCTAAGAGAGGCGGCAATCTGTTCAGAAAAACCTTGGCTGGAAAAAAAAAATTAAACCAGGGGTCAGGGACAGAACTCACCTCAATTGCATCCTTAAATTCATCATCCGGTTCTGCCTCCTCGGCCTCCTCGACACTGCCAGGAGACAGGTCCTGCAACCGCGATATGCACAGACAATCTGTGAATGTGCACTCGGGATGGCTAAGAGCGGGCTCAGGGCACCTGAGGCTGGGGCGCTTGAGCAGGGGAATATTCTTTACCTGCTTCCTTTCCCTGACCCAGAGGCCTCTGGCAAACACAGAGCCACCCTCATCATCTGAACCCCCCCCCCCAAAGAATCTAAGCTCCAGAGAAAACAGCTGGTTCATGCAAATCCATAGGTTTTCCTTTGGGTAGCAGATAAATATGTGGAGAGCGGGTCGGGATAAGAGGCTTATAGTGTCTAATGTAAATCACAGGCACTAAATCTCTCTGACTTTCCAGCTGTTTGCGCCCGGGCCTCTCACCTCCAGGCTGGTGGGCGTTGGTGTTCTGTCCGTGACGTTGCCCTGCTCCGGCTCCAAACAGACGGGCGGCGGGGCCTGGGCCGAGCTCGCGTGGAACAGCGTCCGCAGGCTCAGCACAACTAGAGTCCACAAAGAGGGGGGCACACAAATGATGTTCACTTGATAATTGGGGAATTTATTCTACACTGCTGGGGAGGGCGGGTACCTCTGCAGAAGTCTCTATTCCACAGGAAAACAGTGCTGTTGAGCCCAGCGAGCACCCAGCCCACCGGTGTGACGTAGAGCAGACACACCACCATCAGCATCCCTCCGTAGAACCTGGGGAGCAAGAGGGCAAACAGAGCAGATCAGCCCCCTCCGTCTTAATAAAATAATTAAGAAGATCGACAAAGATGTTTCTGGAAATTACATGATGATCATCCACCAGCTTGGACTCGGGTGGATGAGGCTGAATATACGGAGGTGTATTTGCTGTGCATTAAACTTGACTTTACCAAACTGAATTTGAGATCATGAGGTTGTATAGACACAGAGATCTAAATGTAAGCGAGTCTTTCCCTCCTACCCAGCTCACCTCTCCCACTCCCTCGTATCAGATTAATGAACATTGCTATTAATGGTTTCCTTCAGCCGGATACATGTCCCATGCCAGCTTGAAATAAGCCAGGATTAAATTTAAAAGGGAGGGGGAGCCATCTCCTCTGTGATCTGATGAAATTAGAAATTCCCCGGGTGATTATCTAAAACTATAAGACTACATTTGTATTTGATTATGGGAATGACAAATGTGATTTTCTGTTGTTGTTGTTGTCTCAGGACGATACAGGTCGGAACTACCAAATCCAAACTTCGTAGTTCTGACCTGCAGTTCTGAGTCAGTGTTTAGTAAAACCGGAGCGGTCAGCGCTGCCGTGTTCCGACCTGGATGACTTGGTGTGGTTATCCCAGTACAGGACCTTGTAAAGAGTGTCCGCCGACTGACAAGCAGAGGACAGCAGATCATCCAGGTGCTTCAGCCTGGCGGGGGGCAGCAGAAAAACCCACAATGCAAAAACAAATGTAAGACTTCTTTTAAAATCAAGATAAAGAAATAGATAATGCAGCAATAAGAAATAGACAGAAGCATTTCAACATCCATGTCCAGCCACTTCATTCAATGTTTAACTAAAAAAGTGCATCTCTATGTAAAACACCCAAAAGGCAATATGTCCCACAACCGCTAGAGGGCAGGAGGCGCACACTGTCCACAGGAAACTATGACTGTTGGTTTCAAACTGAATGAAAGGGTGTCTATTGAGGATGTTAACATTGGTTTGTCGGTGGAGGGCAGATCGTCTGACCAGGGAGCCCTTCTGCAGTGCAACAACTAAAGAATAATGTGATATTTAGAAGTTGATTTTTTAGTCGAAAAGTACTCTTGTAAAGAGGAAAAAAAAACCTGGCCTACAATTCAATATGAGAGTGGCATTCTGCACAATAGAATCAAGCTCAACATAGCTTGGTTGCATCATGGCGCCCTGTTATCTTAAAAAAGTAATGCTGCTGAGCAGTTGCTTGCACAACAGCAGTGGCTTCACAGGCTGTTAATGTCGGAGGAAATCATCCTACACAACCGCACATCCTTCAAACACACAGGTCAGTTTAGCTCCTCTTACAGGTCCTTGACCTCAAGCATGGCCTCGTGTTTGGTGAGATGCACCGTGCCCAGGTCTCTGCGGTGCACCGAGTGGTAGCGCCTCCTCTGGAGCTCGGCTTCCGTGGGTCTGCCCCTGCACCTGTCCTGCAGGTAACCTAGGGCAGCAGGCATTGTCACCGCCACCACGCCCACTGTGAACCAGCCCACTGGTGCCAGAGAGCAGGGACACATCAGCAAGGTCATCAATTATTCATCTTTCTTTTTAAACACCAGAACTAGGCTTGTCGATGTAAATTCTAAACATCTCATCCTACCTTCGCTGATCGTGTAGAAGAAGACGTTGAGAAATATGCAGACGAACAGAGAGAACAGGGGTATCTTCCACCTGACCAGGATAAAATCAAAGCTAAAATAACATGTCTTTCTGATAGTTTTTTTTCAGGATTTCATTATTATTGCGAGGGTCATAAACGAACACACCCCAGCAGAAAGCGGGCCAGCTCTACCGCATCGACAACTGGTTCCAGAAACAATGCCATCTTTTTGTAGGACACAACCATGTTGAGGAGGTCAAAGTTGGGCGCAGGGCGTGGGCTTCCCAGCTCTGAGGTGTCCGGCGACCCCAGAGTCTCTTTGGATAAAGTGTGTACCAACTCCCCGCGTTCCCCTGCACCGTGGGAAGGGTCCGGAGGGGCCACCATGCCGTGCATCTTCAGGCCTGGAGGGAGGGGAAGGGGAGGGATTACAAAACCATTAGGATAAAAGGGGAGAGTTAGAACGATCCAATGACAATTAGGCATGAAGGGGCGTATATCTTTATATATGTAACTAGAAACTAAAGAATGCGGTCTGTCATTGGCTAAGCCACAGCCGGATGTGCAAACAGTCCATGCGGTCTACAATACGATAAGTCAACACGGCAGGTTTCGTGTGGCACAATCGGGTCATCGGATCGGCGGTGGGTGTGGTTGGAGGCGCAACCCTGCAAAAACCACAGAGGAAGCTCCTGTTATTGTACTTTGTCAAAGCTGCATAATTGAAGCAACTGATCCGGACACTGAAATTTGTGTTGCTTTAATTTTGTTGTTTTTTTAGGGGTGGAAGGAAGGATAAGGAAGGGGGTAATTAGCTATAACAAAGCGTTTCCTTGCAAAGTTGAACAAACAGCAGGCTATTTCTGCAAATGTTTGTCTAGATCCCGGTCATTTCAGATTTGTTTAAACAAGAAGGGAGTGGCGTTTGATCCCCTCAATTACGCGGTCGACTAAAAAAATGGCCATTTCAAAGTTAGCTGAAGCTAATTCTAATTATGTAGCTCGGGTATTTAACATAGCAACATTCCAGTATCAGTATGTGATTTTCCACAGCGACGGTTGCGAGGACAAGAGCTAATATTAGCAACATCCCTAAATCAGGGCCAGGCGACGTTTAGTGATTTGGCCAAGGAGATGCTGTCAAACAAGAAAAGTCAGGTTGGCTGAATGTCAAAGGGAACACGCCGAACGCGTCGTCGGGACTGCCCTGTCGCTGCTGGATGCGTGAAGTGCGGGGACATGTCTTACCCGAAGCTGCGAGTTACCAATTCGGACTGGAGAAGCAATGGCTAGAGAGTGAGAGGAGGGAAACTCAGCGGAGGCTGACGAGCCCCGACGACATCACCATCCCGGGGGAAGGAAGAGCCTCGAGGGTCCCGGGGGACATGACAGCAGCTCGGCCTCCTTCATGACCACCGGCGTGGGAAAAAAAAAAGCCGTTTACCGGGTGGCCCCCGTGTTGTCCGCCGATTAAAACTCCCGGTGAAGCGGTTAAATTCCCCCAGACGAGGGGAGCTAGCTCCGTTAGCCCCGTCTCGTCCACTTCCGGCTTTGGGTCCAGGCCAAATAGTCGATCGCCGAGACGCCGCGCATGTCAAGTAAGTCCATCACAGAGTGGGATGATCGGCGGAGGGGGAACACGCGTCTGAGGGGGGGGGGGTCCTTTCGGGATACCGAGGTAAGGCCGGGAAGGTGACTTACAAATGTTTACCCAATTTTTTATCAAA
>CAAKHD010008907.1:104509-127957 GCA_901007705.1 Fistularia tabacaria | reverse complement strand
TTTTATTTATTTATATTTTTTAAAAAAAATTTCTTTTTTTTTCTTTAAAAATTTTTTTTTTTAATTTTTTTTTTTGGGTTTTTTTTTTTTTTTTTTTTTTTTTTACAATTCTCCCTGTAGTTTCTGGGTCATTTTAATATATGAACGTGAACTAGTGGACAGTCCTAAGATTGCAGCTTCTGACACCTAGTGGCGGGCAACCGCACGGCCGTAAAGCACACAACTCGTGTTTTAAAGTTTATTGTTGAAAAAACATTTATATAATAGGAGATAAACAGCCTTCATCCACTGGAAGCAAGGCCGCTACACCCTCCTCTATCGCGGAGCGGTTCTGTAGTGTTCCAGGTGGGCGAGAATCCACCCAGCGGGTCCAAGGGTGCACACGGTCATCACGGTCAAAACCAGCATGGATTCCTGCAGGACATGACCCTGAGCTCAACTTGAAGAAAAATAATCAAGTTAAGTCAATCCTGGATTACCTCACCATGACGCTGACCGTATGTTTGGGTGGTTTGCTGTTGATGTAGGATGCCTGTTGTTGAACGGACAGATCCAACCCTCGGACAAACACCCGTCGGGCTATTAGCAGGGGAGAGAAAACCCCACTCATGTCTTAATACAAGAGCTTGTTCTCACCATCAAGTGATGTGGAAGTTCCACAGAAGACGCCCTTAAGAAGGCCATTTCTCTCCACACACCTGCAGACCAGTTTGATTCTAATTGCAATGTCTTCAGGTGCTGTGGGATCAAATTGTGTGGAGTTCAGGGGCCACACTGCAAAGTTTGTGTGACTCTTCCCCAATTGTGACTTGTGAAAAAGTATTAAAACGACTGTTTTATTACTAAGAGCATTGGTGTCGTCTATTTCCAGTTGTGTATCTCTTGGCAAGCGAATTATGTTCGATAATTTTCTATTACTATCCTTTATCCTGAAGAATACTTCTCTCTCTGAGACACGCTCCTGTTTCTTTACTGTTCCATTTCTCTCTCGTGAGATAAAATCCCATTGATGCTCTCAAGGTCCTGCAACAGCCTTGAAGATCATTACTGTTTCACATTACATTTCTATCGGTTTCACCACTTGTTTTGTTTGCGAAATTTTTTCTTCTCAGTGCCTGTATTGTTTACTCCTTTGTAGATAGAGGGCTCACTATAACCAATAAATCGGAGTCCTGCTGCAAGAAAAGCAGGTACAGCTTCTGTCTCTGTTTCTCTCCACTCCCCGTGTATATAAAACCTAACCTCTGATACAACAGGCCTCATCCATCATAGGCTGGGACAGGGGTGTCAAACTCATTTTCACCAAGGGCCACATCAGCACAATGGTTGCCCTCGAAGGGTCACATGTAACGGTAACAGTATAAATGTAACTAAATGTAACCAAGTGTAATGTTATGAGTTATGATAATATGAGTTATATTGCATCTTTAAAGTGAGAAGAGTTAAATAATTTAATTTACCTCCTCCCCCCAGGATAAGCAGGGTAGACAATTAATTAATAAAACCGGGTCCTTATCATAACAGAAAATTAGCATTATCTAGTGGTCAATTTTTGCAATTACATACCTCAAAATTTGCATAGACACTATTTATCATGTAACAAAGAAATAGAGGAGAAACATGAAGAAACTAAAAAATACTCCCATCATTTTAAAGCCTGGGTATTCTTTTCTAAACGGAGTATTTATTTCCGATACCATTTAAAAACATGATATATAGCAGAATAGCATATTGCTCCTTCTCCAGGTGTTAAAACAGATTCTTGTTTCTCTTTCAAAATGGCATTGTTTGTTTGCTTGTTTGTTCATTTGTTTCAGACAGGAATCTATTTGCTGCAGCCATAACAGTGAGGTCACCGCCTTCGCTAATTCAGCCCCAAGGCCTTAGGCGTCAGTCAGAAGTGGGTCAGGGTGGTATTAGCAGGGTGCAGGTCTGGATAGTGGTTCCATAACTAGGTTGTCTGTCTGCGGGACGCCACGACGACCGCGGATGGTAAGAATTCCCCCGCTATTAGATTGCAGAATGAGTTTGACTTTTCTTCCAGATATCGTCGTTATTTTTCTGCTCGTGTTGTTCAGGAGACATGGTGTATAATGTCACCTGCAAGTTAGTTTAGATGTACACAAGAGACTGTGCTGTTGTTCCCAGGTACTGGAACGTATGTGGAAAACTACCAGCCTGTTATTTACAGACGAGCTTAACGCCCGTTGTCTTTCTGTCAAAGAGTCCTTTGGAATAAATCTACAAAATCTGTAAGCAAAGCAAGCAACTGTTTTGAAGCGAACAGCACCCAATTATATTGGATGCTGACTTTTCCACATTCATATATTAAAATAATCCATGCGGTAATTATAAGAATGCCACTTGTAAAAAAAAAAAAAGATCTTGAAATATTAATCTTAATGTTTGGGGACGTTTTTCCTGATCAAAATAAATCTTTTGGAAAAAATATGTAATCAATAGAAAAAAAACCTACCTAAATATGCAAAAAAACTAACAGATTTTACAGGCATTATTACCAAAAAGATCAATTTTTCCGAATACTGCTCTTCATAGTTGCAGAACTGCATGTTTAATTTGTATTTAATATTAATCTGTTTTATTAATTTTAATGTTTAATGTTCACCTGCAGGCTGAACACTTCCCCTTTATACATTATCCTCTTCTCCCCTTTCACCATCTTTAAGTCATGGCCGAGGCCCCGGGTTCCACAGCCGCCCAGGACAGCCTGCCAGCGGTGTTGAAACTGTCACATCCATGCAACAGGAAGTCAGGACGCTCCAATATCTTTGCTGGGGTGGATCTGTCCCAGCTGTACAAGTTGTTCAGGGTGGCGGGAGACCGGGACGCTCAGCGACGGGCCATGCTGGTGTGGCAAGGGGTGGACGAGGAGGCCTCGGCCGGGGGGGCGGAGCAGGAGGCTGGGGAGGGACAGGACGAGGCGGCGCTGGCCCGAGCCTTGGTGGGGCTCCGGGTCCGAGCGAGGACCAAGGGCGGCGTCAGGGCGGTGGGACATAGAGGCTACAGGCGACTGGGAGCATCGGGGTCTCTCAGGTGAGTTAAAACAGAAACAAGTTTTTGGGACATTTAAAACTCAAACGTAATAGATTCGAATGATCTGGTTGAACTAAAAGATCAGCTTCCAGTCCAGACTCCCTCCGCACACCGGCCTCCTCATGTGCTGTGCAAATTGTCATGTGCTTGGCAAACGTAGCATGACCTCACAAGACAGGCGCCCTCTGTGCGCACGCACGCACACACACACACACACACACACACACACACACACACACACACACACAGTTATTCTTTTGACATTCCTGGCCGAGACTAAACTGGATTTGTGGGATGAGCAGCAAAGTAGCACAAGATTGTGAGGGGATTGTACGAGTCCAACAGACTCACGGCGCCATGAAATGCCCCTCTGACCGGATATAAAATTAATAAATAAATACATTTGGGGAAAAGTGCAGTTTGATAATCATCTGCTGAAAGCTATAACTTCCTGTTTTGCATTGAGCACATGTATTAACCCTTTCATTTCTGGAAAAAGTGCAAACCTAGTTGAGGGTTTTCCCTCGTCACATCGCTGGAAGCGAAACCACTATGGGATTCTGGTTTTGGCTCATGCGCGACTGGAGAGTCCCTCCTAGCTTTTCACCCAGTTTGGGGTTTGAGGGCATTGCTTGACGTGAAGGTGAAGTCACCTCTCTAATTTTCCAGGTTCACCGAGCCCTCGTCTGGTTCCACATCTGAGGAGGAATCCGAGGATGCCCCGGAGAACCCACATCCCTTCAAACCCTCCCCTCCGAAACCAGGCTGGCAGGAAGTCGCCAGAGACTCTGAACGCTACCTGCACAACATCCTCCACTAAAAAACAAAGGGACGGCGTGACGGGGCGTGAGGGGAGCTTCAATACAAAAGTGCTGTCTCCTTTGAGAGGATGTGGTACTTTCCTCTGCTTGCAACATCCATGTGCCGTGTTAGAGGGGAAAAAAATGACCAGAGCATCATGTGATCTGTGAGATTTAGTCCCAGCGGTGCAGTCATTTGGAGTCTGCGTCCTCGCAGACTTCAAAAAGTCTCAAATACCAACAAAGGAGATTCATATCTTGGCTCGGTGAAGTTTCATACTGTTTTAAATAACCTTATATTCATGCTAGCTTCACTATAAAACAGTCTAGACTAGATTGTCTGTAGGTGAAAATGAGAGGGTGAATGGGTGGGATGTTTCCGTATGATTGACAGCTGACGAATGCACGAATGAACCCAGACACAAGCTTTATGAAAAACAAAAATAAAGAGAACTAGTTAATATACGATTGAAAAAGAAGAATGGGATTATATTGTAGTTCCGTAAACCTACAAACGTGACCTGCTGCCGCCAATAAACATCACTTCACCTCTCGTTTTCCTTGTTTGTATTCGTCCACGCAACGACTTGCATCCACAGACACGCACAGTATTTGTATTAACTGAGTATGTTTTTTTTATTATAATCTATCATTAAATATTACATACAAATTATACAGTGCATTGCCACAATACATTTCATGTCTGTTCAGCACAGCAGAGTTATTTCACTTATTTCGACTGCATGAGTCACCAGGTTACCGGGGAAATGACCAGCTCTCAATCAATCACTCAATCAAGCCGCCTCCTGAAGGTGAATCTCCACCAGTGCTTCACAGCCACTGGTCTAAGAAGAAAATGAAAAAAAATAAATGAAGAAAAAAAATCAGGCTTGTTGATTGGGAACAAACCACAAAAAAGGGAGGTATTTTTGCTTTCCTAAAATCAGCCTGGATGGCATGCAGATTAGAATCTGAATAAACTGTTAGGGGGAACTGAGTGAGACCGGTGACTGGGGTTGGCCACACACACACACTGAGCGTCAAGTTCCTTAATCATTGGGACGCAATTGCCAAAAGAACACCTGTTATAAAAAAAAAATTAAAAAAAAAAGGCAGAGTGGTACAACGTGAAGAGAAACCCGAAAAGGAATGCGGCACACCTTACCCCTGAGAAGGAAGCACTAGGGGTTTTTCCGACAGGCATGCACGTATGTGTGTGTATGTCGGGGGGGGGAGTGCACGGCAACAGTCTCATTGAAATCTCCCTCTTTCGCGGGAAGGTAGGGCATTTCTCCAAGAGTCTTCATCTGTCGGGAGCAGGTTCTCCACTCTCCCAATGGAGGGGGCTGACAAATACTGGTCTTGGGAGCGGTAGACACCGACAGCTTCTTTTTTTTTTTCTCTTTTCTCCTCCCCCACCCGCAGCCGGGAAGGAAAAAGCTGCATTCTCTTGCCACCGGTGCACTTCTCACACACTGGCCCCGCCGCTGCTCTTCTACCACCAGGTGAAGAAAGGTCTCCTGCTCTGGAAACTCTGTGTGTACGACTCACTGTTGGCCCTCTGCGGTGCCCGGGCCGTTTCCACAATCACTGGCGGCATCTGGACCAGCTGGAGGGGTGTCTTGCCGTCCTTCAGGGCCTGACACAGGTTCAGGATCTAAGAATTTTAAAAAAGGGGGGAAAAGAGGTATGAATTAGGTGGATAAACACACATTACAATGTTGAAGTGAGCGAGGTGGCTCACCTGCCCCCTCATCACTGCAACCTGTTTGTGAAACTGTCCTCGGTCGAAACCCGGGTCTTTCTGCAGGACACGGGACAAATGCATTTAAAAAAAAAAAAAGTAAATCTTTGCATCTGGAGAAGGGTGGCGAATGCCATGGTGGCAACAGAGAACCTTGAATAGCTCATAGAGGTCCTCCTCAAGGTCTTTGATGAAGTTGGGGTCGGAGAGTTTCGGCAGGACCAGCTCTCTGATTTCCTGGGAAAAGGGGACTTTCGCTTGGGAGAGCCACGCCCAGTAGAACGGGTCTGGTGATTGAACAATGAACGGTAATAAGCAAATTATAATAAAAATTGATTTTCATTTATTTTCAGCTGAAGGGGGAAGAAACATGTACGACTAAAAATAAAAGCGGCATGTCTGGTGCTTACAGGCTCTCCAGGAGTCGGGATGCTTGAGGGGGAAGGCCAGGCCATTATCTATGGCTGCTAGCTTGATGATGGGATCCTTAACTACCACCCAGTCTGTGTCCTGCGGGGCCCCGGGTCCGGGTGGAGTAAAGCAATTAAATTTTGTTCATCGACCGGAAAACACTTAACGAGGTTAAGCGGTGGAAACACAAAGGGCTTAGCGCTTAAAATACAGGATCAGACCGCTTGCGTCCGTGCACGTACCCTGTTGCCCACAGGGTCCATGGGGCAGTCGTACTTCAGGAGCCAGTTGTCATTTCCCCTGTCTGAAAAACACAACACGAAAAAAGTGAAAGTCAATTAAAAAGTGAAAGCAAAACAGCTTGAAGGACATTTTGTTTTATCTTCCCTCACTAAGCCCTTTTGGACAGATGAAGCCCCGCCTACTACAGCGACCCATTTCCCGCTTTGTGTTTTTAGCTCTGTTAGCGATTAGCTCATGTAGCCTAGCCACTAGCTCTGCCCGGCAAACGCCCGTTCCCGTCTGCTATGCCAGGAGAGGGCGCACTGCCAAGAGCATGGGGTTCTGTTTTTCGGCAAATTCTGGCAAGAATTTTCTCCTACAAACCCAAAAAGCAGCAGCTCTAACCCTGGGTTAGCTTCCTGTAGACAGTTAGCGCTCTGCCTGGCCAGGAGATGAATATTAATTTTCATGGACCAAATTACTTTTTTTGTGTGGAATTTTGGCGGAAGCTCAGACTCCGAGGAGGTGCAAAAGACGTCAAGCAATGAATCGGTGTCGCCTCAACACCTTTTACATTATGAAAATCTGATAAACACCTTCGACACGTGACAGCAGTAGAACTTCGCCCATTTTTTTAAGCAAACCAAACACACACACGCACACACCTAGCACTACCGCCCTCCACATTTGGACCAAGGGCGCCCACGTCGTCGGTGGGAACAGTGCTATGTGTTTCTTAGCCTAGTTAGCTAAGCTAGCAGAGCTGGTGTTGTTAAACAGCAGGGGGCGCTGTTTCCTTGTATCACTACATGACAGCTGTTGCAGAATGTAGCAGTGAGGCACCGACGTAATTGTTAAATATCACCTTTTACTAATTACAAATGTTGAATGTTTAGAATATTATAGTATTACTTCAGAAATAAAGCCTTTTTATGCTGAGTTGAAAAAAACTCTGCAACAACGTGCCTGTGTTCCGGATAATGTAATCAAGCACGACGAGACGCTCGAACTGCAGCTGGAGCTGGCGGTTGGTGTTCTCTGGCAGGGGCTCGGCCTCGAACCTCCGCAGCCAGAAGTCAGCATCCTTGTATCCGTCGACAAAGAGCTGGAAGGAGCCGACCTGCGGGAGGGGAGCGACGGTGATGGATCTCGGATTTCAACGTGACAAGCCGGCGTCTCTCAAATGTGAAAGTGAACAATTCCAATATTGATTTGCAAGCGGTGGATACAGCAACACGGGTCATCATCTTACCTTCGGAGGAAGTCCAATCCTGTGGAAGCGCTGCCCCACCTTAGGCACCTTCTCCAGGGCCAGCCTTTTCCCTCTGGACTTGACCCTGTCGATGGCACTGTAGTTGAATGTTTCACTCGCCAAGTAGACCACCTGGAGTGGAGGAGATGGATCAGCAAGGAAGATCCTTCTCAGGCAACTGGCGGACATCTTCTGACCACCCCGTCCCGTACCTTGGTCCTTGGGACAATGTTGAGCTCGAGTTTCTGGTCGACCAGGCTGGCCCCGGCCTCCGAGAGGTAGCCCTGGTTCAGGACCAGGCAGTCGCGGCCGAAGCAGCACGGACAGCACAGTTTCTGGAGCCACTTGGTCCACTTGGGGTTGAGCTGGCCGTATGGTTCTTCGTTCTTCGGTTTGAACACGCCGATGATCTTCTGTTGAGTGGATTATGGGGGAAAAAAATAAGAAAAAGGAAATGTAGAAAATTAGGAGTTTGGACGTGATCTGAGCAGGAACGCGGCGGCCTTTTTAATCTGAAAAGAATGTTTCAAAGTGATGTTATTGAAAGTTTATGCTGAGAAAAATGATGGAGAGTAACTGACATGAATGAATTGTCTCCAGGGCCACTGTGCTGTGTCAAAGCTCAATATTTAAAAATTCTCAAAAGCCGGCTGATGATGCGTTCTATGAAAAAAACACAGACGTGGTATCACGCTTCTGGCGGAAAATCAGTATTTCCTCGGATGAAATTAAAAGTCCAAAAGCAGTGGGTGTCATATGCTTTACGGAGCTTAAAATCCCTCTCGTGGTTAAATTTGCAGTCTAGGGTAATAGGAACGCGTGGGCATGCAGCGTTACGCCTGTGTGTCACACACACACACACAGATTACAACACAAAACTCGGACATAGAAGCAAATTATATCCTCAAGAGTAACCACATGACTACTAAGCACACCAAGTAAAGAAACTGGAGAAGTGGTGTTGATGGTGGTGGGAGGGGGGTGAAGGGAACCGATCATTGGATAAAAAACCTCACACACTTTGCCTATAACACAGATCTTTTTTTGGGGGGGGGGGGGAATTGTGGAGAATGAGTCTGAGACTATTGCATTTTTAATAGATCCAAGCAATTAGTGAATTATGTGAGGATCTGCAGACATGCTGCTAAAGTCACTCAGCTTCCCTTTTCCCGGTCCGCACCAGCTGAACTAGTCATAGCTAAGTGCTTTGTTGGCTGACCAGATATTCTGATGGTATGTAGAGACCTTCTGCCCATTTATTAACTCACTTGTTTGTCTTAAGTGTTCAACACTTGGCAAAAATATCTACACACAGACACAAAACACGATTGCAATGGCTGTGACAGATCAGCCTGTCTTCTCAGTATCTTCTGCTTAGATTACTGACTTGGGACTTTGGTCTCCTTGTTGGAGCAAAGCTCCAGAGAAAGAGCAGGACAAAGCCGTGACGCTACCTGTCGAGGACCAGGTTTTATGGGAATGTTTGCTGTTGTTGTTATAAATGTGACTGCCCTTCAAGGAGTTAGATCAGTGATGACAGTGTGTCCATGACTGGGATTTTGGAGCAAAAAAAAAAACAACCTCCACGGACATGAGCAAAGAAAAAAAAAAAGCACATCAATAAAGTCGTTGATATTCTGCATGCATGAATATTCCTGTCAAAAGTCCTGTCACCAAACTCTATTACCCTACAACATGCACAATGTCTCGACAGCTGTTGTATGATTAGTAAATAATTCAGATTACACTGAATGTTGTGTGAGTGGAAACAATTTCAAAAACTAAAAGTATTGAATAATTTGCAACAACATTCTGCACAGATGGACATTTTTTAATCGTAGAAGTCCTGAGGTTACTACCGGAGAGATGTCAAACTTCACGCCAAACGGATGCAAATTGGGAGGGTCTTCACCGGGGGACGTGATTTCGCCCTTTAGGCCCTGAGTATCAACTTTCTCACCTCCTGATCTCCAGATTAGATATGTTGAAATCCAGTTAGCATGCGGGATCTACTTAGAAACAATCACTACTCGCCAACAATTGGCCGGATAGGTTCTCAGAGAAAACCATGATTTGGTTTGTTGTCTGTTTATTTTCCCATGAGAGGAATCATTCTGACACTAATTTCATTGGTCGCTTGTGTTTTCTCTCTGTCAAATCAATCTCACAACTTGGCAGAAAGTTGCATGTCGTTTAAGCAGGGTGCAAATCTAAATTGCTTTAGGTTACGATTATTTTCAATGTGGGTGTGCAAGGCGTTTGTTCGTCTCTCGGCTAAAAATCGAGTGATTTGCCAAGTCATCACAGGTTACTTGGGAAAGGCCCACCGGTGCCACAAGTGTGGCGGCTGGTATCACATCGGTCTTCATCTGTTGCAGTAAAATACTTTTAAAAGATCAATCCGTTGACATAAGAAACCAGATTTGAGTTGCCAGCTCTTCCTCTTACCCCCTGAGAGTCTTTGACAAAGTAGCTTCCACTGGATCCTTGGTAGATCCTCTCCGGGTAGATCCCATCCTCGATGGCTCGCTCGGCCTTGCGGATGATCTCCCTGAACTCTGGGTCCTCCGGGAACTCGTTCCTGTGCGGCTCCCGCGGTGAGTTTCCGCGGTCCCTGTCCAGGAGCGGCTGCCTTTCCCGGCTGCGCCCGGGACTGCCGGCCGGGATGCGCACCACGGAGCCCGGCGTGCCTCCAAACGCGCCCCGCGGACTGGTGGGCTCCGTGGGGCAGTAGCTGAAATCGCCGGAGTCCCGCAGCGGAGAGACAAGCGGACTCGTCTCGTCCATGATTTCCTAAAGGTTTACGTTAAACTCGTGACGACGGAACGGACACAAAAAAACAAAAACGGACAAAAGTAAAGAGGGGAAGAAGGAAGGACGGTTGTTATGTTGGCTAAACCTGACGCGGGCTAACAGGAAAATACACACACAGTAAAGCGAAATCAGATGACTGTCAGCTTCCGGAAAAAGGCGGGACATGACGGCCAGTGTTTTGATCGTCAACCAATCAGCGCTCATACAGTTCTGTTCCAGGCCCTATTATCCCCAACGCTGATTGGATAGAATGATTTCCGCTAACGGAAGACATGTGAGCGTGTAGCGGTTTAAACAATTTTTTAACTCCAAATTAAACGAAAGGCGCCCGAAACACCAAGTTTAACTGCTGACATATGACAAAAAACTCGGGAAACCAGAAAAATCTGAAAGAAAAGTAGTCTTTGTCAAAACTTGATACCACCCACTGTTCAAAAGCTGTGACGTCACACAGGACGGCTGTGCCTGACGTCACAGGCGATTTACAATCATTCAAATAGCCAAAGCTTCTGGTGCGTTTTTGCGTTTCCTCCCTTATATATGTTTATATATTACATTTTATATATGTATTATATATATATTATATAAATATGTTTGGGGCTATATGTTTGTCCAATAAGAGTCTAATAGTTTGGTATCTGTCAATGTGTTCAGCCGCAATTCAAACCAAAATTGAGGTGTGAGACCTGCTGAATCCTGAAGTTTAGTCTGCAAGGCGATGGTAAATACATCACTGATATTTTTGACCGCAGGTTTTCAGCTAAACTTCATTCCAAGTGAATGAATGAATGTATTATCACGAGGAGGGGGTTGCGTCAACTTGGACGGCTCACTGGACCTCCCTGTGGCTAAAGCCAAGAAATGCACAATACCAACCAAGGTATTTACCGCAGGATTATATCATTTCAAAATAAACGAGAAAAGAAAACATGAATTAAACTTTTTAAATTCCACCCCCCCCCCAAATTCTCAATTGTCACATTAATAATAACCAAAAACATAGAACATGACGAGATTGAATTAGTTCTAAACCTCCGATACATTTTTTAAGATTTGGAGATAAGGTCAGCGAGGCCAGGAGGGATATTGAATACACCGGTAGAAGGGTGCTGTGCTTGGAACTGCTAGGCAGAAGGGGTTGAGGAAGACCAAAGAGAAGATTTATGAATGGAGGGAAAAGGGACATGGGAAAAATCCAACTGACACACGGTAAAGGGTTTTAATTTATTTTCATGAAGCAGTTGAATTCAGTGATACATATCACTCGTCTGTAATCTTCATTTTGTACTGGAATAAAGCATGGTTTGAAGATTGGTTTGTTTGAAAAGTGTTTTAATAGTAATTTACGATGCAGTGCTGGATTTATTAAAGAGGCTTTAACAAATGATCAAAAAAACTTCTGGAAACTATAACCTATAGTAAGAATATTAAATATTGATAAGAATATAGTAAGAAGTCAGGGCTGACTCCTTATTAGAACAAATGTAAATGAAACATACTCTCCCTTATTTTGGTAATTCATTCATTCACTCCTTCATTCATCTTCTCAAGTGTCCATTCATTCACTCTCCTACACATCCATAAACCATAGGTGTTACGACTGCGCTGCTGCCACTGCAAGTACTGCTGTTGTATGCTGCCAGTCGCAACCTTTGCACGTTTATACTGTTTATACTGTACAAGATAAGATAATACTTTATTGATCCCCATAGGGGAAATTCTTTTGTCACAGCAGTGCAACAATAAATAAGTATCAATAAATATGAGGTTGAATATGAATTAAGGAGACAATTAAAAGATAATCAAAAGATATCTAAAAAAGAAGAAGAAAGTAAAATAAATAACTTAAAAACAGCAAGGGTGAGAATAGACAACCAAAAAGGACGTTTACATATTGTCATATTGTTTAAGTGAAACTTGTAAAAACAAGCCTTACCTGTTTATATATATTGTCAACACAGTTTATTGTTTATTCCTAACTTTTTGATTTTTGATAACTTTCTTTGCACTGTCCACTTTATGCTGTGAGTGCTTGAAATTTCCCCACTGTGGGAAGATTAAAGAAATATTCTATTCTATTCGAATAATAAAAGTGGAAATTGTGCCAAATTCAGTGTTATTTATTGTTGTTTTTAGCTGTTTGTATATCTTTATGAGCCAGCGAGGGTTCGTCTGCGCTCGTCCGTGACGAATGTTGATGACATTTATAAATTTTCGGAATATTCACTCCCGTTGCCATGACAACGGGAGCCAATAATTCCGATCGCGAATCATCATTTGGTGACGCACGAGGCCCTGGATGCGAACGTGCCCCTCTGCGCATCCTCCCGACTGCCTCTTCCTCGCGCGCCTCAACTCGCCCTCTGATTGGCTAAGAGGAGTGAAGCGAGCAGAGCTAGCGCCGTGTTCTGGACGTTTCTGACGGATTAGCTCGCTCGCCGCTTCGAACAGTCAACCCCCCCTCCCCTACCGGGACCGACCCTCGGGACCCCCTGCATCCTGCTCCCGCTGCTGCGTGTCCGCCTGCGCTTCCCGGGCCTAGTAGAGGTGAAGCCGCAGACGTTCCCGTCGCCACCGAGGAGGAGTCACTTCGTGCGGAGTTTGCGGAAATACGACGCGGGGATGGCCGCCTACAAGCTAGTGCTGATCCGCCACGGGGAGAGCTGCTGGAACCAGGAGAACCGCTTCTGCGGCTGGTTCGACGCCGACCTGAGCGACACCGGCGAGCAGGAGGCGCGGCGGGGAGGACAAGCCTTGAAAGGTACCGGTTTACCATCGCCGGACGTCTGAACCGGGCATTTTCGCGGTCATTATCCGCCGTAAGGCTTCGCTTACGCAACTCGGTCGGATAGCGGAACAGGTAGTTGGCCCAATGCGGCACCGCACACCGGAGGGCCCCACTACGACCATCCACTGTGAAGACTGCGTTGAATACCTGTTTTTGTCATTAACAAAAAAATACACACAAACATTTCAACATCCCTTAGAGCAATATGTCCCCAGTATATTTACTTTAATAATACTTTGGAATCATGATGTGAGGTCGAATATCTTCAGATTCTCTCGTAACTCTTCTGGAGTTCACCTTTTTAAATGAGCATAAAAAAGCAGCGTGTCATTCAGATCTATGTAGGAACCACAGCCAGGCTAAATGCAACAGTTTGTGCCTCATTGTGGGCCCGGACAAGGCTTAAAACCGTCATGTTTGACTTTTTCCCCCTACCTATATAGCTCAAACACGGCTATCATTCCATCACCTTAAACAGATCAGTGGGCAAACCCTGCAAAGAGCTCCATGTGCCACGTGTGCTGCCTCTGACTAAGCAAAATGGAACTTGTCAATGGTGAAGTAAAAGAAAACATCTCTGTTGTCACTAAAAACGCCTGCATTTACGCCAACCCCCTTGTCCTTGTCCTGCAGATGCTGGCTATGAATTCGATATCTGCTACACCTCCGTGCTGAAGAGGGCCATTCGCACTCTGTGGCATGTCCTGGATGGCATTGACCAGATGTGGCTGCCCGTCCACCGGACCTGGCGCCTCAACGAGCGCCACTACGGCGGCCTGACTGGGCTGAACAAGGCCGAGACCGCAGCCAAGCACGGGGAGGCTCAGGTCAAGATCTGGAGGCGATCGTTCGACATCCCTCCGCCGCCCATGGACGAGGGCCACGACTTCTATCAGACCATCAGCAAGGTGATTCCTTCAGGAAGTGGAGAACCCCTGCCTAGTTCTGTGTCTCACTGGGAAAAAAATGTTCATATTGGTGTAGTAACCATTCGGAGTCTCTCCTCCCATGCAGGACCGGCGTTACGCTGACCTGACAGAGGACCAGCTTCCCACCTGCGAGAGCCTCAAGGACACCATTGCCCGAGCACTGCCCTTCTGGAATGATGAGATTGTCCCGCAGATCATGGAGGGAAAGAGAGTGCTGATTGCCGCCCATGGCAACAGTCTCCGAGGCATCGTCAAGCATCTTGAGGGTAAGAGCCTGGTTCTTCTTATGAATCTATATTTCATCATTCAACAACCTAACCAACAAATTAGCCATCTCAAGAACTGATACTAAAGACTTCTTATGCAAAGCAACAGCCTTAGTACAGCCTAGTTGTAGAACAATTATCTAAGACTGGTTTATGATTTCGACCTCATCCATTTCTTAGTCTGCAGGAGTGATAACTGATATCTCCATGAAACACACTGCATTTGACCGTATATGCATGTGTAACTACATTTTTTACTGAATTAAATGCCTGTCCTGCAGCGACGCATTGGCAGCAGAACCACTAATTGTGATTCAGGTTTTTCCTACTATAGTAATAGAATTTTAATTACTACAGTAATTAAAAAAAGGGAGAGTATCGCAGTTCACCGTGGAAATGTATTCACAGCAGCCTCTGTAATAGGAATCTTTTAGATAAAATTACCAGTGAATAACTAGAATACATATTATGTTAAGCTTGTGCTGCCCCACATAATCCATAAAGCATTAGGACCTGCAGAGGTCAAGAGAAATGTTGGTAGGGGCACATTAATCAGAGAAATTAATGAATTCACATATTAATGACACCTGAGCTGATCTATCAGTCTGCAGTCTTGGTATCCACGCATGGTAACATGCTGTAAGGTTTGTGCGGCTGTCTGTCGCTACCCAGGTATGTCCGAAGAGGCCATCATGGAGCTGAACCTGCCCACGGGCATCCCTATCGTGTACGAGCTGGACAAAAACCTGAAGCCCATGGGGCCCATGCAGTTTCTGGGAGACGAGGAGACGGTCCAGAAGGCCATGGCCGCCGTGGCCGCCCAGGGCAAAGCCAAGAAATGAGACCTGGGTGTGCTGAAGTAGCGCTCAGTCATGCACTGTCTAGCTTTTGAGTAAAATATTAGGTCACTTGTGTCATCAAACTTGTAAACACACAATGTGCACTTTACTTTACTGATACCCAGTTCATAGGTGTATGGCTTTTGGGCTTTATCAGACGGTCTGTAGAGAGAAGATTGTAACTAAAATTACTTTTGCACCAACAAAAAATACAAATTGTGGACCAGTAAAATTCAGAGTCTTAGTCAAACCCTGCAAAATTCCCTAAGTGTTCTTCTTTCCCGTCTTGGTAGCTGAGCTCAGTGGGTAAGAGAACCTGTAACACTGAATCCTGCTTGCTGTGGAGTCGAGTTAAAAAAGAATAAAATGCTATGATGGATACCATGACTCTTCTTTTTTGCTTGTTTTCTTTTAATTTCAGTGATGGACATCTTCTCGTCAGCATACCTGTTGTATCAATCAGAAATCAGCCTCAGATGAATCTCATTTTTGAATTCTCATTTCTTTTTCCTCTCCCACTGGTGACACGTAACAAACGGCTAATGTTCAACAAAATTAAGGAGAAATTGCAATCACAAAGTCTTTAATCCAATGCTGTGCAGCCACTGAGCCTGTACAGATGCTTCAAATCTGCAATTTTGATTGTGGATGTGTCCTCACCCTCAAATGCAAACTCGACATTCATTGTCACTCATTGCTAGTTTTAGTATTTCAAAATAAACCAGGTTAAATTTAGTTTACCACATTTATCCCCATCATCTTGAGCCTCCGTCTTCTGCTGTGTTTGAAAACAATAAATGTAAAAAAAGAAACGTTCAATTAAATAAAAATAATCACTTGAGGTAGACTCAGTGGGACTTACACACCGAAGCTGAGGCAGCGTTACTGCTGGTTGCCAGATCTGTCAAACATGTCTGCTCAGAGGAAATAATAAACGCCATAGAAGGCATATAAATAGTATTCAAAATCTCTGTCGACTTCAAATCTGACAGGAAGTTGTATTGTCATAACGTTTGCCACGTTATTAATAACGAGTAAGTCATTTTGTCTTTCACATTTTTTGAAAAAAAGCGTGGACAACAGGATGTTTAATTAATTCCGCACGTAATATTTTTACTGGATTATTATTGAAAAATAATATTACATAATTGAATAATGTTAAAAGAAGCACTAGTTTTGTCGACGCATGCGCGGATATCTCAACCAACTTGGCAACGCCGAGCCTCGGGTTCCCACGTGCCCGAACTATGCAGATGGAGCGGAAGTGGTCGCGCCGGACCCATCCCCGTCATCCGGCTCGGCGCGCCAGCGACCAATCAGAACCTCCCAGGGGTCCGGCTCACAGCCAATCGTCGGACGAGCTGCTCTTCCTCGTGAACATGTCGCCCATGAAGCTGTGCGTTCCAGGTGAGTCTCCCCCCATGTCTGTTTTCGTAAATCCACGCGGGACTTTCACAGCTGCGTCTAAGAGAGCGTCCGCGAGGACGTTACTGTCCTCCGGAAGTCGCCGATATCCCATAAGAGACGCAACTTAAACACAGAAAATGGTGGTTTTCCACTTGCCACGCGTGGGGTGTTTGCGGAGAGGGGGCGTCCATGAGCCCCCACCCGCCCCCCCCCTCCGCAAACACCCCAAGAAATTCACGTTTTGTCTCGAGTTGCGTGTTTTGTTTTGTTTTTTACTCTCATTCTGCCTGCTTCAAGCACGAAAACAGTGTTACGTTTTTTTTCGGTGTGGGTGTGGGTTGTTTACTTTTACTTCTTAGGGCAGGGCCCAGCCGCCCCGGGGGGGACGCGGCATTCCTTCCACACCTGTCTGAACTCACTTGTTACCTGTGCAAAAAGTGATAGTTGTACTTGTACGTGAACGCAACACGGTGTGTCACCATCGGAATGTGGGCTGGCTTCTTTAACTATGACTTTAACTATAACTTCCGAGTGTGTGTGTGTGCGATGGTATAAACAAAACTTTTGCTTTCATTGAATCAAAATAATTACTACTGATCCTCCTTAATTCAGAATGTTATTCTTAAAACAATTAGATTAGTTAGCAGGGAATGATCTGGATAGCGATTGAAAGTTTTGCAGGGCCGTAATGGTGGGAATCTATCAGAAGAAGGGTTTTTTTTTTAAAGAGGACGAAAAACAGTACAGTACTTGTTATGACCCTCACACACACACAATGACCCCCCCCCCGCCTCTTGTCTTTCTGCCCGCAGGGGACAAGCTATGCAGCGTAGATGATTGCAACCCAGGCACAGGGGTCTACTTGCGGCACGGCTACATCTACTCCTCGCTAGCAGGCTACGTTCTGAGGAAGAACGAAGGGGAGGAGGTGAGGGGGAATGTGGGAGGTGCAAGGTTTTGTATTCCAAAGAAGGCCGCAAAGCTGTGTTTTGTTTACGCGTCAGAAAGAAATAGACACGATTCTGACAATAAAAAAATCCCAATGTGTCTCTGTCATTCCAGTTACCAGTGATCTCTGTGGTGAGAGAGACGGAAACCCAGCTGCTTCCAGACGTGGGAGCGATTGTCACCTGTAAGGTAGGATGGATATATGTATATTTATATATATATATATTTTTTGAATTTCTATTTAAATTTTTAAGGTTAAAAGTAACGAAGATGTTCAGGAATGAGAACCGCTTCTGTCATTGCCTGGTCAGGTGACCAGCATCAACCCCAGGTTCGCCAAGGTCCACATCCTCTACGTGGGCTCCACGCCACTGAAGGACCGCTTCCGGGGAACCATCAGGTAAGGAGCGGTCAGGGCTGCCGCCCCCAAACCGGTATCGTCACGTGGGCCCTTTGCTAAGGTTGCGTCACGACTCCGCAGGAAAGAAGATGTGCGGGCGACTGAGAAGGACAAGGTGGGCATGAGATTATTATTTTTTTTTTTGATACCAAGCTTGCGCTCAGTTTCTCTGTTGCCACAGGTGGAGACGTACAAGAGTTTCCGACCGGGAGACATCGTCCTCGCTAAAGTGGTATCCTTTTTTGCCCCTGCTGTCCATAGGAACTCCTTAAGTCAGGGGTGCCAAACTTGAGGCCCGTGGGCCGGATCAGGCCCACAAACAGGTTAAATCTGGCTCGCAAAGCTGAAAGATACCAGGTTTCATTGTCAAATTGATAAAAAGGTAACAATTAACAATCGTTAACGTGTCATGATTTTTCCCGTCCGACCCACTTGAGAATAGATTTTCCTCCATGTGGCCCCTGAGCTAATGAATTTGACACCCCTGCCTTAAGTTATTGCTTGGATCGCTTACATTACACCAAAGGTGGAACCAATCCTTGCTGTCACTCAGCAGGGGGCAGGACTTAACCTGGATGGGTTGTCAATCATAGGGCGACATATAGACATCTACGCGCTCACCCAAGAACAGGAAATTTTTAAAATCTTAATTTTCCTAGTGCAGTCACTTTTACTCCTTTTCCCTCTCTGGCTACGTTTTCAATGTCTTATTACCTGTTGTGTTGGCAATGCTTTTGAAGCCTAAATGCCGCAATGTCAGATCTCCCTTGGCGATGTGCAGTCCAACTACCTGCTAACCACTGCTGAGAATGAGCTAGGTGTGGTGATCGCCCACAGTGAAGCAGGTAACTCGACGGTCAATGGTCGCTTCCGGCTGAATTAGATTTGGGTTTCACGCTTCCGCCACCTCCCGTCCCGTCCGTGAACCAGGTGCACAGATGGTTCCTATCAGCTGGTGTGAGATGCAGTGTCCCCTAACCCACGCCAAGGAGTTCCGGAAAGTCGCACGGGTGCAGCCGGAGTTCCTGCAGGCGTGAGGGAGCTTCCCTGTTCGGGAGAGGAACACGCAGCTCCCCTCACAAACACTCCGTCCATCAGCAGGGGGTCAACGGGCGGCTTGGGCCAATTCCTGTGTTTGTTTTTTTACCCATCTCTTCACGGCCTCGTTCCGAAGTTTTTCCTCTGCACATTCCACCATAACCAGCGTCACGAACCCTGGACGATGCACGTTTGGAGAGGGGAGGGGGTTCCGAGCCGAGACAGTGGCTGTATGTGGTCCGTGATGGGGGGAATTTAGAGCCGACCTGCTGCAAGCTGCAAACCTGCACTATGACTACTGCATGTGGGTTTTTTTTTGTTTTTTTAAACAAAAAAAGTTGCAGAAGCAGTTTATTTGGACCAATTTTCCCAGCGAACCAGATAAAGGCCATGGGGGGAGCAGAGATGTGCCCGGAGCCACGATGAAAACGCACAGCTTTTACACACACTCATATACAGCACTGAAGTACAATGATGAAAAAAGCGCCTTTGTTTTTAATCTATGGAGTGAAGAGTTCCAGACCTTTCTTCATGTTACTGTTGTGACACAGTGAAATAAAGTCATAATGAAAAAAGAATGGTTATGTAAGTTTCCTGCTTTTGTTCATTTCTCTTTAATTCATGGCTAACTCATCTTGGCGGAGGGGGCACCCTCCTTAAACCAGTCTACTTTTTTTGTTTCGTTTTTTGCAGGGACCCCTCACTCAAACTCATGCGACAATTTTGTCAACATATATATTTTTTTTAAAAAGCACCTTTACCATGTTTAGTTCACACAATACATGAACAATAACTTTCCAGTAAAATGTACCAGTGTCACATGACGATACAGGACCAAGGCCGACTAGATGCCATCTGTTGGCTTTCAGACTTAAAACACGTGCAGCAGTCCCTAAAAATATGGTCCAGTCCAGTGACATGCGGGCAAGGGAGGCAGTGCCTCACCTGTCATAATTGGCATGCCATGTAATTTGCGTGTGCAATGTGTATTCTCTCTAAATCATCAATGTTTTCAAACATTTTTATTCTACACCTTAACTTTCCATATCCTGGCTTATGTAATTTATATGTGTAACGTGTTTACAGTGATAAATAATGGAAAAGCAACGTTGGGGCTAAAAGGTTTGCTAACTTCAGGACGGAAGATAACACGTTCTTTTCAAACGGAGTGGTACACCCAAAAAGACTGGCTGTGTGGATGTCTCGCGAAAAATTGCCTTTACTGCTTCCCTTGCCTTTTGTTTTCAACGTCCACTAATGTCTGGACTCAAATGGGACATTGTGACATGAAGAATTTACCAAGAAGTCTCTGCAAACATGAACAATCTACTATGCACATTCAAAGCCCAATAGCTCTAAAAATGTTTGGGACCTCAAGGGTTGACATCCCTTTGGATGAGCAACTGAGACAGAACATTAGCCTTCACAATGCCAAAGTAAAGGAAAACCGAGAGATTTTTCAAGACCTCATTAGTGCTACGTGTCTCCTCGCTAAACAGCAGCTGGCATTTGTGGTAACGATGAAAGTACGAGCTCCTCTAATCGCGGCAATGATGTTGAACTGTTATATGCTTTTGCTGAGAAAGATGAGAGGTCAACATTTACAGATGTCCACTGTATATCATGGCCTGTCAAACAGAATACAGAATGATTTAATGAAGCAGGTAGTGGTGTCATCAGAAATGACATTAAAAGGGAGATTAATGCAGCCCCTTTTGTGGCTGTAGAAGTAGACGAGACGACAAACAACAAACAAAGCCAATATCTCTGTTATTCTGCGATATGTGGCTAAAACTGAAGTAGCCTGTGAAGTAAAGGAGGTGTTTATGGGAATTGACGATGTGAGTGCGTACAGACGAGGGTTGTGCTGGGGAAATACAACTGTCTTGAAAAGCTTGTAGCTCAGACTTATGACGGGGCTCCTGCCATGGCATCAGATCTTAATGGGGTGCAAGCCAAAATTAAAGTAAAAGTGCCCAAGGCCATGTTTATACACTGTTATGCACACAAGTTGAACCTATTGCTGCAGCATTCAGCAAAGTACATGCCTGGGTGTTGAATGTTTTTTAAAACTGTTGAGGGACCAAGTTAATTTTTCAGCAAGTCCAAAGCGTATCCGCTTACTGGATACAGTGGTGAAGCGACGTTTACCAAGAGCAGAACCAACAAGATGGCGCTCTAATTCTAGGCTGTTGCAGACAATAAGCATGTACCAAGATGATCTGTGTGCTGTATTCCGTATGATGAGCGAAAATCCAGACAACCGGGATAATGACACTAATGATGGCAGCAGGATATGATCGGTGGCTGTCAAAAGCATCAACATGCTTCTTAATAATGGCATATGATGCCATTTTTTGTGAAACTGATGCACTTTTTAGAGTGCTGCAAAACAAAGGGATGACATTGGATATTGTTGTGCGTGCATTCATGATACTGTTGGGAGTTCTTGAACGCATGCAACAGGATTTTGACATTTTCTATGAGCGTTTTGAGCAGAAATGCACTGCAGTCAGCCTGACAGACAATGAAAGCACACAGCCAGTCAGAGATGAGAGGAGAAGAGTGTTTTATAATATCCTGAACAATATCAGTGTTCAAATGAAGGTATGGTTTGATCACTATGGTGAGCTAGCTTTCCTTGGCTTGGTTGATTGTGCAAAATTCAACGAAATGTCACAACATTTCGATGACATCAAACTGCAGAGCCTGAAAAAAATATGCAAGGTTCTTTGACTTTGTGAGACTAAAGGCAGATCTCATCGGACTGTGTAGCTCACAAACGGTGAGAAATGAATGCAAATGTCCCGGACAGCTTCTCAGTTTTTGGATCAAAAGGATCTCATTCAGAATGTTCCCAAGGCTACAAAGCTACTTCGACTGGTGCTTACCGTACCAGCTACGACAGCATCATTGGAAAGGTAATTCTCAGCGCTGCAGAGACTCAAAACATACAGTCGGAATAGGACCGACCAAGGACGGCCTTCTTCCCTGACAATAATGTCCACTGAGGCAGAGAGACTTTTGAAGCTAAAAGAAGACAAGGAGGAGTTTTACAAACATGTAACTGATCTATTTGAAGGATTGGTGCATGGACTTCAATTTCAAGTGAAGGTAAGAAAAGAAAAACATTTTTAAAAAAATCTCTAAAAATGGAATCAGACAAAAATTACTTCATTAAAAAATTGGTTTTGAATTATGGAATTGCCTAAATTTAGAGCAGGGTGCACGCTGTCCCTGCTGTGATTATTATGCATTCCGTCCTAAATAAATGTGTGCATCATGTGTATGTTTAAAGAAAGCTGTTCTAAGGTATGTAACATAACCTGTCAACAGCTGAAATATATTGGTGTATAAGCTTCTTATTGGGGTCATATATTTGTAAATCTGGCTCTTCAAAAGTCAGTGCTTCACCAGCCAAAAACCTCACCGCATGTCACTGGTTAAGTCTCCGTGCATTCTCCATGGAAAGACAAGAAATGAGGTAAAATCAACTTAAAAGGCCTCTATCGGAGTGATACTTCGTGATACTTTGGACAGAAAACAACATTGTTTCCGCGTACATGAAGTGACACCGTTCAGTCTGTCCAAAATCCTCGAGACTCTGGCTCCTAAAACCGGAGTCGCTTTTTGTGCAAAATTAGTATTTTCACAGCGTGGATTCTCTGGTGTGTCAGTTTGAGTGGTCAACACTCCCCTCAAACAATTGTCTTTTCTTGCTTACACACACAGTCACAGATCAGTCGTCGAAGCGGACTGACCTACACGCGTTGACGTCGATGGAGAACTTCTTATTAGAGGGTGAGGTGAAGCCAAGTCCTGCCCCCCTCCTGTTGGTGTCCATTCGTCGCGCCTGGGCGCTCTCAAACTCTCCCATGAGCCTTTGCTGCAACTGCTGCTGCTTGTCCTTCCCGAGGGCCATGTTGGCTCGGGCCAAGCTCGCCACCCCCGCTGCCGCTGCCGCCCCCGCCCCCGCTCCCGCCCCCGCTGCCTGCAGGGAGCCTGTTTTGAAGCCTCCCATCAACCTGAGGAACTTCTGCTGCCGTTCGGAGGAGTCGAACTGGGCTGTGCCCCACTGGCCAAACCCCTGCAGACAACAGACAGATTCATTAACACGCACATTTTCTTTATCACTTTTCACAGCTGCTTTTTTTGCACCGGTGCAATTAGCCATGCAACTTAATTAGCACTGTTCTATTCCTGGGCCTGGGATTAATTTGCATGTTATGCCCGCAAACACTATTCTGACTTTTTGATTGAGAGGTTGATTATTCAACTTTCTGACCGCAGAAGGATCCTGACGATGGTATTCGGGATCAGATTCCAAGATGTCAGCATTGGCTCCGGTACCGACCAAGGGCTGAGGCTGGGAGGCTACGTCGATCTCCCACTGCAAAGCTTGTCTTCTCTCCTGCGACGACACATTCCATCAAAACCGACCCACGGGGGGGGGGGGGGGGGGGGGCTTAGATAGAAAATTTTGTAAGGGGGGGGGGAAAACCCCCCCCCCGGGTTGTGAACCATTCTGCGCTGATT
>CAAKHD010008907.1:67220-104489 GCA_901007705.1 Fistularia tabacaria | reverse complement strand
ATGTGTGGCGCTAGTGCGGGGCGGAAGGACGCCAAACTGGGAGGGGGCGGGGGGGGGGGGGGGGGGGGGGGGTAGATAGATAGGAAATTTGATTGACGGGTGAGGAGAGATCCGCCCACCTGGTTGATGACCACTTCGTCGACATTTCCCGCCTTCTCCGATAGGAAGATCACGTCCCCCTGGAACACAAAGGACCCGGCGAAGTTCCACCGAGGGCAGAAGGACAGTGGATATAAAATAAAACAAAAAAATATGTTTCCATGATATTTGGATGAAATACATACTAGAAACACCGGTCAAACACTTAAAAGTACAATTTCAGGTTAATTGAAGACTAAAGTGTCTGTAGGTGTGAGAGCTATGTGATTGAGCCCCGCCTCTCGCCCCAGTGTCAGCTGTGATTGGCCCCCGTGATAAACACTACCGGCAGTGGATGAATGTTTTTGCTAATATTCTGTTCTCGAGGATGCTTTCAGCTCTAAGCAAATATGAGAGTGTATAAAGTGAGTGATTCAAAATATCTAAATTACACAACTGAAAAACAAGACAGGAGATTATATGATAGTTGGATTGAAAACTTGTGTTAGCCATTTTCGATAGTGAAACCCACTGACGATAGTTTTGATTTGAACTTGACGGGAGGCCGGAGCTGATCCAGGCTGACGTCAGGGCGAGGGGCGGGTTTTGAACCCGTTCCGGTCAGCTGTCAATCACAGGGCGTCCCAGTGTGCAGCCTGTCACCCACATCAACAGACAATTCAGCCTTCAGTTAACATACTGACTGTTCTCAGACTTCGGGAGGAGGACAGGGAACCCAGAGAACCCAGAGAACCCTTCTTTCGGGTTTGAAAGGGAGACTCACCTGCTGTTCCTCGGCCTCCTTTTTAATCTTGTTCTTGCTGGAATCAGAGCCTACCTCCTCTTTCTCCGTCGTCCTGGGCCTCTTCGTTTTCCTCTTCGCTCCTGTCTCAACATGCACGTTCTCCGTGGCAGCCTCAGCCGGGAGCACTGTCTTCCGTTTGTTTTTTTTCCTCGCCTCCCCGTTCCTGCTCTCCCCTTCATCACTTTCTTCTCCGCTAGCAGGCAACCATACCTCTGCCTCTAAGTTGGCTTTTTTCTTTTTCTGCTGCATCTTCTCTTTATTCGCAGTCTCAGCCTCCTCTGCAGCGTCAACCTCCGTGGTCTCTCTTTTCTTTCCCTTCTTTCCTGTTTTCTTGACCCCAGCCTCCTGTTCTACAGCAACAAGCTCACTCTTTCCAGACCTTTTTTTCTTCTTCTCCGCTTTCCTGTTCACCTCCTCCTCCTGCTCCTGCTCCTCCTCCTCTTCACCACCTGCAGCCTCAGGTTGATTTCCGCCATGCTTTTTCTTATTTTTCCCGAGTGTTTTCCCCTGAGGATCATCTCCCTCGGCTGCAGCACGGGGGGAAGGCTGGGGTTTTTTCTTCTTGTTCTTCACCTTCACCTCCTCATCCCTCTCTTCTTCCACTTTTGCCGATGTGACAGCCAGCTCGGGTTTCTTCTTTTTCACCTTCACCTCTGCTACCAAATGCTCAGCTGGCTTGGTTTTCTTCTTCTTTTTCACCTTCATCTCCTCATCCCCCTCTTGCCCCGGTGTTTCTGATGTGGTGCTGTTCTCCACTGCCTTCATCTTCTTCTTTGCCTTCACCTCCGCATTCCTCTCTTTCTTAGGAGTTTCTGATGCGGCGCCGTTCTCCACTGCCTTCATCTTCTTCTTCTTCTTCACTTTCACCTCTGCACCCCCCTCTCTCTTTGGTGTTTTTGGGACAACGCCGTTCTCCACTGCCGTAATCTTCTTCTTCTGCTTCTTCACCTTCACCTCCTCATCCCTCTCTACTTTCAGTGTTTCTGACGCAACCTCGTTCTCATCCGCCTTCTTCTTCTTCTTCTTTGTGGCAACGGTGTTCTCTGTGTTTGGAACGGCGCTCTTGTGCTTTACCTTCTTGGATTTCTGTGGCGCTTCCATCCCTCCTCTCTCCTCACTTCCAGTTTCCGTCCCTGCGGCTTTCTTCTTTTTCCCCTTTGTCTTCCTCTGTCCATCTTCTCCATATGCGTCGTTAACCGATTCCAGCTCGGCGTCCGCTTGACTCTCGTTATCCGTCAACCGTTTCTTTTTCTTCTTCTTCTGGACGCCGCTGTCATTTCCATCCATCTCATCACAATCGACAGTCTCACCTAAACTCTCGGGGTTGAGCCTCTTCCTCTTTTTTACCTTTACAGGTTTCTCAATGCATTCGTCCAAAGGCTCCCCTTCCTCGGCCGTCGCTTTACCTTTCTTGACTTTCTTCTTTCCCTTTTTGGGAATTGCAGGAGTCTCGTCACCACTGGTGATTTCGGGTGAAGGTGTCTTTCTTGTCTGCTGCTTCAATTTCTTTGTTTCAAGCTTCTCGTCATCGGTCTTCATTTCGAGCTTCATCTCTGGTTCTGCCGTGTGTCTGAGGAAGGAAAAACAACCGCAGGTTGCAATGACAGTTATGGAGTCACCGTTTGTGTGCAGGATGAAGTGAAACTAGAATGTTCTGGGGTAAAATGTATGTTTGCACGTGCATACTGTCCGCATGGAACCTTGAACGACCTGACCAGAGGTCTGGCCGACTGCTTGGGGAGTGACTCCTGATCGATGTCTCTCTGAAGAGCCAGTCGCCTAACCTGCAGGGAAGATCACGAATGTGAGTCAAAACCCAAATCTATTGTATTTTCCTCCATGCTTTTTTTTCAGGGATCTAATCATGATGGTTTTTGGTGTTTTGCATCAAAATCTACATGAAGGGAACTTATATTTAAATGTCAGATCAATGACACCATGTCACAATCTGATTTTGAGATCGGGGAAAAAAATACACCACCTGCTTCTGCCTCGGTTTTAATGTAAAAGTCAGCAGTCTTTTCCTAGAAATCTCCTGCTAATAATGATAATACCTGTTAATCCACGGGAATTATCAGATTACTGAAAAAGTGAAAATGGAGACCCGATTGGAGACATAAAAGAGATCTGAACACAGCCAGGGGATTATCAAACTGTGGGATAAATGCTGTTCAGTCCAATTCGACAACTCAGACCAAATCAACTTTAAATGTGTATTCTGTGGCTGCTGGGAAAGACCTTTGCCAAAGCCTATGCATTACTTCTGGAGCATTTCTGTGGTTCATATCAAATGCCATCAATATAACCTTGCTTCAAAAAATAAGATTAGGAACTTTATGTTGAGCAACAATACCTGGTCAATGGTTATCTCTCCCGTCCACCCCGCAGGCTTTTTGGAAATAAAGACCACGTCGTGTTCGAAATCCGTCTGAAAAAAAAGCATTATTTTGCAGGTTTTGAAGCCCGTTTCCCCACTTCTGAGAACTTAACGACAGCATGTTACTGGCGTATCTAATCCATTCAGCAGCAAAGCTATTCTTTCTACCATAACTGCTGATCATTTCAAATAAAAGAGAAACACTTGCAGCGACTACAAATGTGAAAGATGAGGAATTTACCGGTAAAGCAGAACCCAGTGGGAGTTTGCCGAGTTTATTCATTGTCGTGAATCATGCAAGCTAAAGAATAGGTAGGCTCGGAAAAATAGGCGGAGAAAACAGCCAACCGAGCAATTACGCCACCCTTTTACTTCTCGCTTACTCTTACTTTTTAAAAACGTCATGCGTTTAACTTACTTTGCAAAGTCTATGATACATAAAATATCACGTGGCTGTTCGCTTCGTTTACTTTCCTGGCCCGGAAGTAGTTCCGATCTTTTCCTGTTAGCAACGCTTGGGCCGGGTGGGCCGAGCAACGGCATGCGCAAGCGGCTAATTAGTATAACTGCGGGGCTAAAATGGTAAGTTATCGGTTTCAGTTCGGTTTTAGTCGTGTTCGGGACTTTTTTTTCGGGATTTTCGCCCTCCAGAGAAAAAAAATCTAACAAATACCGGAGCTCATGTTGTTGTAATAAAGACTAGGGCTTCACTGTGTAAAGTAATGTTTCACTGTATCACCAACCGGAACCGGACGCTAAAACAGGAAGTAGGTATTCAGGACTTCATGGTATCGGCCTTCAAAATAAAAGTGCCAGAATCCTGCTATAACCACTATCCGGATATGTTTCTATGTACAAACGGACCCATTTTTATGAATTAATTAATTCATTCATTCTTTCATTATCTATAGCCCTTACCCTACACTCAGTGGCAGAGGTGGTGGAGCCTCTCCAAGCTTCATCCATCCATCCATCTTCGACTGCTTATTCGTGGTCGGGTCGCGGGGGCAGCAGCCGGAGCAGGGAGGCCCAGACTTCCCTCTCCCCATTCACATGATCCAGCTCTTCTGGGGGGACCCCTAGGCGTTCCCAGGCCAGCTTAGAGACATAGTCTCTCCAGTGTGTCCTGGGTCTTCCCCGTGGTCTCCTCCCAGATGGACATGCCCGGAATACCTCCCCTGGGGGGCGTCCAGGAGGCATCCTGACCAGATGCCCAAGCCACCTCATCTGGCTCCTCTCTATGTGGTGGTGCATAGCTCTACTCCGAGTTCCTCTCGGATGGCCTAACTTCTCACCCTATCTCAAAGGGAGATTCTGGCCAGCCTGCGGAGAAAAATCATTTCGGCCGCTTGTATTCGCAGTCTCGTTCTTTCAGTCACTACCCACAGCTGGTGACCATAGGTGAGGGTAGGAACGTAGATCGACTGGTAAATTGAGAGCTTCGCCTTGCGGCTCAGCACCTTCTTCACCACGACAGACTGGTACAGAGTCCACATCACTGCAGACGCTGCCTCGATCCGCCTGTCGATCTCCTGCTACATCCTTCCCTCACTCGTGACCAACACCCCGAGATACTTAAACTCCTCCAATTGGGGCAGGACCTCTTCCCGACCCGGAGTGGGCACTCCGGTTGAGCACCATGGTCTCGGATTTGGAGGTGCTGATCCTCATCCCGGCCGCTTCACATTCGGCTGCGAACCGCTCCAGTGAGAGCTTGAGTTCATGGCCTGATGGAGCCAACAGGACCACATCATCTGCAAAAAACAGAGAATTGATCCCGTGGCCACCAAACCAGATCCCCTCGACGCCCTGGCTGCGCCTAGAAATTCTGTCCATAAAAATTATGAACAGAATCGGTGACAAAGGGCAGCCCTGGTGGAGTCCAACTCTCACCGGAAACAAGTCTGACTTATAACCGGCAATGCGGACCAAGCTCTGACTCCAGGTATACAGGGACCGAACAGCCCGTATAACGGGGGTCGGTACCCAATACTCCCGGAGCACCCCCACAGGACTGCCCGCGAGACACGGTCGAAAGCCTTCTCCATGTCCACAACACATATAGACTGGTTCCGCGAACTCCCATGCCCCCTCAAGAACCCTGCTGAGGGTATAGAGCTGGTCCACCGTTCCACGAGCAGGACGAAAACAACACTGTTCCTCCTGAATACGAGATTCAAAGACCCCTACCCAAGCTTTCCCATCCATATTCAATATGTTGTTGTTGTTGTTGTTGTGGTGATAAAACTACTACTAATAATAATAAATACATATAATGTTGATGTTGCAAGCTTGGGGTAATTGTAGTCATTATTTGTATTTCGTCAATGTGCAACGCCTTATAAGAAAACGTTAATTGCAAATATCCAAATAATTAGCAGATTTTGAGAGACCTAATTTATTTTAAGAAAAAAGATTGATCTTGTCCTAATGTCTTATTATGTACAATTTGTTGACCTCTTTCAAATTTTTAGACCAATCCAGAAACTTATTCAGTTTGAGGTTAACTTTAGCTTGGGATTTGTTTTCTTGTTTTTTTCTTTTACTATGAGCTAAATGTCTTGATTAGTTTTGGGGGATTCATCTTTTTTTAATTATTTATTTATTTTGATATTTTAGTTTTGTTTTTTTAAACTAATTTCAAAACCGCCACCCCACTTCATGCGTCCAGCCCTTTGGAAAAAAAAGAAACCAACCCTTGGCTGAAACCTGCAACGCAAAAAACGTCTTCACAAAGATAATTGATAGAGTGAATTGGTGATATTTCCAGTCTTTTAATGGGTTGAAAACACAATCCACTGTATGAGCAAACAGAATGAGTTTCAAATGAAATTATGTTCTGAATCAGCCAAGTTATGGTTTAGAGACAATGTTGTTCTTGGTCTCTTTCATTCTCTCTCTCTCGCTCTTTCTTTCTCTTTATCACTCACACACACCACAAAGGACAGGAGTCTGAATAGAAACAAAGGTAATATTTAACAGGAAATGTGTCACTTTCTGTGCAAATCACATTACAGACATTCATGTTGCTGCCATAAAAAGGTGACACCACCACCACCACCATTAGAGAGTATTGAAAAGGATAAACACTAGAATTTTTTTTTCCATGTTTTGATAATGTACAAGATTAAACCATTTAATTCATTCTTCACATATAAATCTGTCAAAGGTAATACTTTTATAATATGTTAGAACACACGTCTGCACACAGAAGCCAAGTTGCTGACAACGTATAGCAGGTAGCCGGGGAGGGAAGAAAAGAATCAACCGCTCTCTGAATTGCATTTCATTTAAAACATTGCTTTTCAAAATTCAGTGTTGCTCAGGGAACAGAATGTAAAACAGTACTGTGAAAAAAAGAAGAAATGATTCCCTGGAAGGTATTTGATCCAGTTGCGACAGGCGCACTGGTTGGTTCAGTCTGACTGCGATGCGTTGGCGAATTCTTTGTCTCAGCGGTGACAATCAGAAAAGTTAAAGGGATCCCAAGTGTCGGACTGCAACCTAAAATCAGCTGTGCAGTATGAGGACTGACTGCACCTCAGCTCAGTCCAGATTGGAAAACGCTTCGGTAGAAACAGGCTTAATCTGGTTGGCATGGCGCCCTCTAGTGGCGGTAGCTAGAACTACACCCGGGGAATCGCGTCCCATCGCTTGTCTTCTTCTGTCTGTTTTAGACGAAAAGAAGCAAATTCCTTAAGAAATTGCAAGAAATCACCTCAAAAACTTTATATTACAATGAGAAAGAAATATCCTCTGCTTTTTATTTCATATAAAATTGTGAGAACCCTTTGTTTTATTTATTTAAGTGCACAAAAGTAAACTGTTCCTCGGTTGTTATGACCTCTAGAGGTGATCAAGTTCAAAAGTGTAAACGGCCGCTGTGCTTGAAACCAACAGTAAAACTGGAAATACTCTTAACGTAATTATCAAAATGCTAGAAAACACCCAAAATACACAACTAGTGACAAAATAACATTGCTTTTCTTGTTTTTTCTCCGTGTTTAACGTTTACATGCTTTCAAAAATGATACAAGTTGTCAAAGATCACAATGCCCAGACATGTTCAGCCAGAATAAAGTGCAAGAATTACAAACCTCCGACAATAAACCCTGTACTGTATACTATATTAGCATGGACAGTATTGAATGGCTTTTCTTAAAATGATAAAATTATTGAACCTCTTGTCGCCTCCAAAGTGAAGACACTTTTTAAATAACCTGGTTTGGTAATCCATCAGGAGCTCTGGTCAGGTGATGTGGAGGGAGAAGGTCTGCAGGTTATGTGGGGATTTTATCCAAAAACAAGGACTAGAGGGAAGCGAGAGCGATTAGTGAATCTGAATCAACCTGTTCACCGTCCCTCAGTCGGTTACGGCCCTTGAACAGCATGACAGGCCAGCGGCTTGACCTTGTCACCTCCAAAATGCACAGAAGGAGCCGGCCACCAAGGAACAGACAAACCTGCTTCCGGTCCCATTTTCCAACTTGACCAACCGCTGCGCCGCCAGGCTGATGATCGTCCTGTGAAGGCGGATGAGAAAATTTCGAGCCAAAAAAAAATGTATATCGAAGACATGAAGGCAGAAAAACAAAAATATTAAACATTTTGTTTCCATCTCTTCCATTGGGTGTGATATGTTTTGCCGCTTTATCTCCTTCCTTCTTGTCTTAGGCAACAGGAAATCAACAAACGCTCGTGTGACCCTGGCGTGCCACGTCTTCCTTTGAGGGTTACCACAGCCGCCGTCCGGTGTAGTTGATGGGGGCTGTGGGCATCTACAGGCGACAGAGAAGCACGCAGTGAGTCGCCGAATCAATGGGGCCACGGGGCAGGGGGGCATTTGTGATGTACTCACCGTTCCGCCGTTCATGACCAGGGCCATTTCGGTCGGCTGGTAGACGTGACCTCTGAAGGCGATGCCGGGCCGGACACTCCCACGGCTGCCGTGGTATGTCCCGCTTCGAAGGGCTGGTGGGGTGTGAAATGGAGAAAATGGGTGACAGACGTCATCAGAGCGGGAAGTCAGGGCTTCCATATGCATCTTATTTTAAATTCAGAACCATAATATTGAATATAAAAACAAAATAATTTTAAAAGAGGCTGCCATAATTTTTCCCATCAGCTCCATGGCAACAGACATCACACAGTACACCGATTCCAAAAAAAGCTGCGTCAAATATAGGACATCATTTTCAAACATGCGCACAAACACACTCCAAACATTACATAACCCTACTTGCGTTGTGCTCCTCCAGGGAGAAGGCCTGGTTGTCTTGGAAGGGGCGGTGGGAGTGTGCGGGCAGCTCGTCTCTAAAATGCGGAGGCGGTGTGGTCTGGCTGGTGTCGAAGAAATCCTGCGTGTTGGCCTGCAGGGGCTTCCGGAGACACAGGTGCGTTTCGGGAATGGCGTGGAAAAGCAGCAGGATCCAGCCCTGAATAACCAGGGCCGCCGCCAACGCCGGCTCGTCCAACGACCGGAGGTCTTTCTTTCCTCCCCCGCCCGGCCTCCCCCCTTTCCCTTTGACCCTCAGCGCTTGGCTGCCATAAAGATAAAACCCCAGCCAGGCCACCCACAACAACGCAGAAGCCAGACACGACAGGAAGAGCCACACGGCGTTGCACTTCCACCCCCGTTTGTCGCTCTCCGCTTCCCTGTCTTCCTCGCCGCCTCCATCTCCTCCGCCCCCAAACTCCCCTCCGCAAAGCACCACCCCCAGAGAGAGCCCCATGGCTATGAGGAGCAGCCCCAGGGTGTAGCTGCACGTCAGCGCAAAGTCCAGAGGTGGATATTCACAGGCCGGGTGACCCTCCCGGACCACAGTCAGGAGGACCCACTCAGCAGAGATGATCCCCTGGACCAAGGCTAGCGCCAGACCCAGCGCTGCCAGCGAACTCCCCGATGGGCTCGTCTTGCCGGCCACAAGCCTCCTGAGCCTCACACCCTGGACCAGCAAGCTGGAGAAGCAGAGAGCGAAAAGGGGCCCCCAGAAGGCCCTGCGGACCACGCAGAGTGCCTGGTTCTTCCCCACCAGGAACCCCAGGGAGACGGGGAAGATGCCGAGCAGCGTTCCCAGCAACAGCAGGAGAGGCCCCAGGCCGGAGTGCCTGGCGGGATCTGGGATGGAGCGCACTTTGACCAGCAGCAGGCCGGAGAGGACCAGGGAGGTGAGGCCGCCGCTGCAGGCCACCGCCTCCAGGACGATACCCCAGACGGACTCCAGGTCACATAGAACCCTGTACGGGGGCTCCACATCCTCGCTGCAGCCCCGGGGAGGAGGAGGAGGCGACGGGTGGGACGAGCCGCGGCCCAACAGCAACAGGAGGCAGACGGTGAAAAGGTTGATCGCCATCTTAGAGACAAAGTGATTACAAGGGAGAGAGAGAGCAAGAGAGAGAGCGAGGGAGGGAGGAGATATTTAGTCGAGCATCCTCATGATTCACGCTGTGCAGCCGCAGCACCAGCTGACAAAAACCCTGTTACATATCAGAGTTCGCAAACACACTCATGCACTCAGAGAGCAGAATAGAACTGCTTTTTAGCACTGGGCAATGGTTTCCATGGAAACGGCAAGCAGCGTGGGCTGACCGCATCGCATGCCGGGCGCCGAGAAGTTGTGTTTCGCCGGCCAAAAGCACAGGCGCGCCGTTTGTGCCGATCTGCGAGGACACCTCGAGAATGTGAAAACACAGAGACTCCAGGTAGGGGCGGCATGAAGGCTGGGTTCCAACATCAAGCAAATACAAGCCGAATGGAGAAAAGGCGGAAGAAAACTCACCTCAAACAGATTCCTCACTCGAATCCCAGATTATGGACGGCGAAGAGGCTTCATGACGCCCCGTTGCTCGTTTCCCATCAACATTTCAGTCTCGTAGAGCTTTGTTTTTTTTTGTTGCTTTGGTTTGGTTCATGCGATGCCGTTCAGCGAGCTCCCCTGGGCGGCACAGACACAGCCTCCATTCTCTCTGAGGAAAGGTCTCTTTTGTCAGACCGACAGGGTCCTGCTGCTTCGGCGACGCGTCCGGCGGCTCCGAGACAAATCCACAATTATGATGCATGCCTTGATACTTCACACACCCACATGGTCCATTATATTTTCTGTCTCCTTTTCACCCTTCTCTCTCTCTCCGTCTCTCTCACTCTGTGGCTCTCTTTCTCTCTCAGTCCTGCTTCTATTCATTCTGTCTGCCCCCCCCCCAACAACACACACACACTTTCACGCTGACACCGCGGAGGCGTCGACACAGATTCAATCCCAGCCCCTGCTCCTCTCTTCACCCACGCCTGGGAAGCGGGGAGTTGCCAGGCGCACCTGTCTCGCAGTGCGAAACGGGAAAGATTAGTCACCCCGTCGCACGTCTTCTTCGCCGTTTCCCACGCCTTTTTCCTCGTGCTCGGGGGGGGGGGCAGATGGAGGTAAGCGGCGGCCCTGAGCACCAAGGCGCCCGCGTGCGGCACAGAGCCGGGATTGGGATTTGGACGGGAAGGGCAGGTGGTCAATCCAGACACAGGTGAGCTCTGCAGGCCACGTGGTCCCCTGGGTTACATAACAGTGGCGGTAGCTCGATGTAGCCAAGCCTCGATTTGACGTGGGGGAAACACAATTCGGGGGCGGGGGGGGCACAAGAAGCACGGAGGAAAAACATTACTTTTCGTTGCACAAAAATTAAACACAAGGAAAAGAATTTTATCCAGGCGGTGACTCACTGCTAACATGCAGACCTTGGGGAGAGGCATCCTGCAGCCACCGACAGAAAGACTATTTCTTGCAGTTCTGTCAATCTCAGGAAATCTTGTGTGAAGCTTATGTTGGTGGCTGGGGGGGGTTACACGCTTAGTTGGACCCAGAGGAATAAGATCTCCGAGGAGCGTCTGGCAAACCTGACCCTTGGGTGAGGGAAGCGCCGGCTCGTCAAGGGTCTTAACAGAATCCTGATTCTGATATTATGCAACACATTTTGTTAGATTAGATTTAAAGGCCTAGGTGTGTGCAGGGTCTGCGGAGAAACGTGTGTGTGTGTGTGTGTGTGTGTGTGTGTGTGTGTGTGTGTGTGTTTGTGTGTGTGTGTGTGTGTTTGCGTGTGTGTTATTTTTCCTCTCCCGTTGCGTCCGCGTCCTTGGGGGCCAGAGCTCTAAGAAGACGTCGGAGAAGTGCTGACGGACATCGCACCCTAATCTGGTAATCCTGTTGTCACTATGGTCACAATCCAGCAGGCCTTTGTTAAGTGCTCTCTGTCGTGTAATCCCGAATGATCCCACCGCCGAATACCCGCAACATAGAGAACACACACACATAAGTCTTCTTCAGCTTCTCATCCAATGCTTAAGTGCTCCATGTAAAAATTTGGGTGTCAATCAATACGTGACTGGAATATTGATTTTCAATTTCCCGTTGTCCATTAAACTGGGAATTTAAAAACTGCCTTTAGTTTGAGGTGACCCAGTCGCCTGCAGTGTCCTTTACACCTCTAGGTGGCGCTGTGTGGCTTTGTGAGGTCTGACAATCTGGGCCAGGCAGGAAACACAAATACACATTTTTTGGTTTATGATGAGCCTCCGAGTAGTAAAAGCCAGCAAACGCACCCGTTGCGCCGAACAAGAACCTCAATTATTACCTTAATGTATTCAAGTGACACATCCCTGCAGCCATCTGGTCTACTGTCACATGGATGTTGCCACGGTTACCAAACCAGGTTTGCGAAACCTATGAAATTCCTTTAAGACACTCTTAAAAGTATGCAGGAAATTTCAGTGACATTGTGTGAAATGAAAAAATTGTTTTTTTATACATGTATATGTGTGTGTGTGCATTCATTCATTCATTCATTATCTATACTATTTACCTGCACTCACGGTTATGGCGGTGGGGCTGCTGACTATCCCAGCTTTTCATGGGGCTTTCATTTATATATATATACACACACACACACACACACACACACACACACACACACACGTATATATACATATATATGTGTGTGTATATGTAATATATAGATAATGTATAACAGTTTCATTTATTTATCTCTTTAGATTTTTCAGTAATATTCTTGCACATTACAAGTCATAAGAGAGTTGCACAGTGAGTCAAAAAAAGGAAGAAAATGAGTTTCTAGTGAAGCGCAGGTAGAAAAATAATAATTGTCACTTCCTACAGCGTATTTTTGTTTTTATTTTAGTCCTGAACTTTCATGATATTAGGGGAAACATCCAGTCCAATTAGACACATCATTAAATATAGCATTCACTTCCAAATTGATTTCAGTCATAGAAAATCTGATCTATCCTCCCTCTGTTTACAAAGATCAGATGTGCTCCTGAGAAGGATTCAGATCTTACCAGAGGTTCAACACATGACACCAGTAAATAGTCTGCACCAACTACCTGACCCCCAGAAGACCAAAGTGGAGATTTATGGTTGGAGTGAAAGAGGACATACAGTTAGCTGGTGTGAGAGGAAAGGTTACAGAGAGTTGGATGGAGGTAGGGGATTCGCCGTGGCAACCCCTGAAGAGAGCAGCCCAAAGAATAATAATAAGAAGAGGAAGGCGGGAATAGATTTGAAAATTCGCATTTTGGCAGGCGTGTAAGCTGAAACCAATACAGCTGGAAAAGTCTGCAGTTGGCTGATGGAATGGGTGTTGATCAGGATCTAATTTGGTTTGTGTGTGTGGACTGGATGTTCGTCAAAATCGAGATTTGGGAGGTGGCGGCAAAGGTCAGTCATCTGCTGTTGTCTCCCTGGTATGGCTGCATCACCATCATGTGGCTCCCACTTGGAGACAGGACAAAATCACAAAACATAAACAGATACCTGAGCCCCAGCGCCACGGGTACATTCAGTAGACACCACAAATCCAGAGTTCTGAAAGAAAGACTGACCAGTTGGTGCTACCTGAGGCAGTCTGAAGAATGCACAGGTGCTGGAACATGATGACGGGAGGATTACCTCCAGAAATGAGAATATGACCCTTCCAAACAGGTGATAAAGGGTAATATTTACATCTCTGTCACCCTGTGGAAAGAAAGTTCAATCAGGTTCAGTGGCATAACACCGGACTTCTCAACAGAACTCACAACTTAAATCAGAACTGGGGTCCAGATGACTGCGCTGGCCCTAGGACTCCATTGCTCAACTAAATAAAGCCCTGAAAACTCAACACATCCTTAAGCACTCCCAATAGATGAACTCACTGAATCAATCCGGTGCTATAGACAGATTATTTCCGATACCTCCAGGGTTATCCAAGATAGCTTCTGTAGCTGTTTAACAAGTCCAAGAAAATGTAGAATAAAACCATCATGACAGCTTTATGTAGCTGTGTGATAAAGGACATGGGGTCCAACTGTTGCCAAAGCCTGAGAAAAGTGATCTCAGTGGCCATCCGTGATGGAGATAAATTATAAAAACTCTTAACTCTCACTCAAAGCCCAATAACTGTTCTTATTTTGAAATGCATCAGTGAAGAAATCTGCCGAGAGAAAAGTCTTCCACTTGTGACTGAATTCAGATGCATTTCTCATCTAAAGGCAGATTTTCAAGCATAACGACCCTGGAGTGGGTTTTGTTTTAGTAAATACCAGTGTAATAATTTTAAATGGCGAGAGAACTCCATACTCTGTCTTCTTGCTTTATATACTCGGTAATGCTAGAGTGTAATGCACCATAACCGACCACTTGAAGGCAACAGTGAGCCAGGAATCTGGTCCTGTAGATGGTGACTTGGAGGAAGAGGAGATGAGGATGCTCGGCCTGGAGAAAATCACTCTTCGCAGATGCAACGTATTTACCTTATTTCGACTAAAACAGTGAACTTAAAATTTAATGTTATCAGACCTTGATATACATATATTGTGGCGTACACTAAAGGGTGTGGCCTCTCACCCAGGGACTGGCGGCTTAGGGGGCGTGGTTACAGGGGGGTACACATACTGACGTTCCCGAATGTTCGGGAGAAGTGAATTGTTCTGTTGGCTTGTCCACATTAAAGTTTGAACCCCTCCACAACTCCGTCGTCATATTTCCTCGCCGACATGCCACAATATATAAGCTGTCATTTATCCTTGTTTGTGTGTCTTTTAAATGTCCTTTCTGTGCTCCTTAATTCAACATCAGTCTGCTTGAAGATACGATAAGTAAAATAAGGTAAGGGAACTTCTTTTGGGCCCTGAGTTCGCAGTGATCGATCTGTTTGATCTGTTTAGGATACTAATAATGGTTATAGAAGATTCTTGTAAGAGTGAGTAACACCTTGCTGTCGCTTTAAGGACATAATTCATGCTTTATGCAGAGTGGCTGGAGGATTTGTAAGGTTAATGACTCTGTAGGAGATTCATGATGACTTTTGGCAGGGCTAAGATTTGAATGGGCTTTCAGGACGTTTCATCAGAGTCCTGTGGGCGGTACATAGGGGTCCAGGTCCTTCGCTGGTCACTGTTTATTCCTTTAGTTGTATTTTCTTATGCAAAAATAAGAAAACTTATCTTACGTGTTTTTATTTTAATGTTTCACATCAGTCACTGATGGTGGTGGATTCGAAGAAGTCGAAGGAACAAAATTTTCATCCTTCATTCATTCATGCATTGTCCAACTGCTCATCCAGGCTGGGCCGCGGTGGCAGCAGACATCCCCCAACTCGGGGGCGCACTACAACTCCTCCTGGCTGTCTGCTCAGATGGGATATACAGTCGAACCTCGGCTTATGAACATCCTAAATCGTGGACAAATCGGCCTACAAACAGAGTTTTCTTTCAAATTTTGAATCAACCTGCAAATAATCTCACAAATACACAAACTAACAAACTTGTTGCGCTTTATAGTGAAACGGCAGTCGTACGTGATTTGTCGTTGCATTCTCCTGTTATAATGTCACAGTGCTTTTTGGTGCTTTTTTTCAGGAAGTTAGCCCTCATTATGGCAACCCCAAAAACTTTAAAGTGCTAGTGATTGCGGTATTAAGAAGAAGTTCAGAAATACATTTTTAGCTGTACGTGAGAGTGATGTTGGCGTTACAGAACTCGCCAAGCACTGGGACACAGCTAAGTCAAACATCTGTACAATCCTGAAGATACGCTAAAGACGGCTGATGGAAATTATGTTAATGAAGCAAAGGTCTCAAGTCTTAGAAGAAGTAGAAAAGTTATTGTTAGTTTGAATTAATGAAAGACAGCTTGCTAGAGATAGCATTAGCAAGAGTCTCATATGCGAGAAGGCTTTACTTTTGCTGATTTAGCGAAGGAGACGGCGACTACAAGTGCTAGCAAGAAAAGAAAGAACACCAGAAACTCAGTAATTATTGAAGTTCTTCAATTCCTTTCTATTTTTTTTGCCACAAATAAACCCATGCAACAGTTTAAAAAGAGCACAGTATTTTTTTTTGGGGGGGGGCAGGAGCACAGATCAATGGGATTTACATTGAGTTCAATGGGAAAAATTGTGTCAAAGAACGAATTAAATTCGTAAGCCGAGGTTCTACTTTGCAGTATAATACTTGTGTTGCCTCCTCGTGGACAAGTCTGGAGCACCTCAGGTGGAAGGTGCTGACTTACCTGACTACTTTCTTGAAGGAGGAGAGCTATCTGAGCTCCTCACCCTGTCTTTAAGACCATGTGACCCCAAGTTCATCACCCCAGGTGACAGTTGGGACGTCAACTAAGGGTAAATTGAGAGCTTTGCTTTCCTCTCTGTTGTACCCTCAGCTACAAACAAGACAGGGTGTTTAAACCCCTTCCCATTCACGACTCCAACCTGCAGGAGGCAATCCATCAGTTCGGAGGTGCTGACCAGTGACGTGAAGCCAGGGGAGGCAGGAGAGGCCTTGCCTCACTATCAATCTTGGAAAGAAAAAAAATGTAAAATGAAAAAAATAGGAATTAAATGGTTATGTTTATCATTGATTTGCACATTAAAAAGGTATTTTTAATTTTAACTTCACAAGTTTTAGACTGTTTTTTATTCAAAGTAGCTGGATTTTCACATTCACTGTTCAAAAACTGAGGAGAGACGTGATGTATGTTACTCGTTTCTTGTGCAGAGCGATCATAAAATGGCTGCTAAGAGTCACTGATTCTGATTGTGATGAAGTCAGTGCCTCACCAGCCATGAACCTCACCGCACGTCACTGGTGCTGACTCTCATCCCGACCACTTCGTTTGTGTATTCACATGAAAAATGTCACACTCTGAGGGTCGAGGATGTTAATATCATGTTCGGATCTGATGAAAACGCTTAATCGGTGCCTTCCCGACGTGAACTGGATCTTGAGATCAGCTGTTTGTTGCACACTCCAATCCAGTACGCCCAGTATATGTTTATCTGCAGGTGCATTGCCATGAATTATGACGGGGTAGAAAAGGGAAGAATGGTGGACAGGGCTCGGAAAGGGCGGTTAAAAGGAGAGAAAGGTGGACTGTGAAGAAGCATGGGGAGATCGAGATAGATGGAGACCGCCGAGAGATTGGCATTTCATGTCAATGCACGCCTTTGCCCCTTTTTGCTAGAGCTTTTTTGTCCAACCGAAAAGACTCACTACCTCAGCAGGGGGCGTCCTCATCTTCGGGATTTGCAGCACTGGCTCTGGGTCCACGAGTTCTTCCTGCCTCCAGGCTCCGAAACATTCTCTAATTATAGCGCGACGTGATAATGCCACAGTGACTGGGTCAGTGAGAAATGTCACAGTGATCACGGCCCGAGGATTCACGCTGTTTCAAGGTGCTAGGCCTTGCTAATCTGTGGGTTGTAATCTTGAAGCTCTCCAAGACGCTGCTCTTGTGACTCGTAGACAAAACATGACGATTGCCTGAGAAGTCTGCCTGTCCAAATGTGCTTCGGAGACAACCCAAAATTCACTACATAGAGAATACTAATGAGCCAAAGCTACAGATTTGGGGCTGATTGGATTCAGACATTGAAAAAAATTACAGTAATTCTTGGCCAGTCTTCGTAAATTAAACATCGACAACTTATTTTTTTTCAAGTTGTGAAACTGTAACACTGCACAAAAAGAAAGAATGGACCTCTGACACAGTCAAACATCCATCATCTGTGGCTGAGTGCAGTGTTTTGTCAGTCTCATTCGCGAAAACACACTTCATGTTCATCTTCCTCCACAGAGGTTGACAAGTGATGCTTGTTTTGAAAAATATCGAGGTTTGTCTGCAGGAGCGGACGGCGCCGGCAGCGGATTCTAATGACTGATCAAGTCCTTCTACGGTATGAATCATCTTTTAGGATACTTCTTCATCCCTTCTGCCAAGATGTTTTTCAGTGAAATATTTTTGTGATTTCGAAGGACGATAGAAAAAGTACCAGCCCAGATTACATAATCAGTTGGAGTGTATGAATCCTGCATCTGATGGGTTGTTGTTCTTCTTTTTTAATCTTTTGTCTCAGGATTGTGCTGTCTCTGGATAGAGTCCTTCTGCTGCAATAAAAATATGTGATCATTTCCATTCTGTTTTTCAATTTCACATTGCGATAACTGTGAAAGGAAAATTATTTACTAAGAAAGTCCGTAGACTTTTGCCAAGCGCGCCTTCTTGGTGACAGTTCCACTTGTCGCCAGTAGATGGCAGTGTGGCGCTGTGCTCGTTTCACGAACTTTCTTTGCGGCAGGTCTCGCGTTACTTCGTTGCCCCGCTCAGCTGCCCCCCCCCCCCGTTCCGCTCTTTCCTGTCTTACAGGTCTGAAAATGTTTAAAACACGATTATTTTACTTGCTATCAATCATAGATGCTGTTGTGACTTCGTAAACGTGATTGCCACATTATGACAGTTTTGTGTGAAAGTTAAAAATACACATTTCCGTTGTCTTGCGGTTAGCCAAAGATGGCGCCGGCTAAAACAGAAACTTTGTTGAACGCCTTTCCGTTTACCGGTACTGTTTCTACTCTAAATGTTCAATAAAATATTGTACTCCTGAGTTACTGTTTGGATATACACAAACATTTCTTTTCATCTCTTTTTCATGCTGTATCAAAATATAATCACGAACTTTCTTTGCGGCAGGTCATAGAGACTGTAAGTACTTTAGCTTAAAAAGCTAGAGTACTTACAGTCTCTGTGTGTTGTTTTTTTTTTTTTCCCCCAAATTTAACAAACAGTTTTTATTTTTCCTCCTGTTCCATATTTTGTAAAATAAGTGGATCTGTGAGAATCCAGGAATCTTATTGTCAGTAACTGCTAACAACGTGAAAATACTCAATGGGTCATTAAACTGAAGAGAAATTCAGAAGAATGTATTATTCAACTGATACAGTACAGAGTTTGCCAATTGCCAAGAAGTGTGTCTTATGTAAATGCGAGTGAGATTGTGATAAGCTCTTGTACTAAGTGTTGTCATCTTAGAGATCTTTATGTTCATGATTATATTTTGATACAGCATGAAAAAGACATGTTTGTGTATAATTATGAATAAAATAGGCTCAGACGCCGCAATCAACTTAAGCGTTTGCCACCTGCCCTGTTCTTTCTCCTGTTTTACTTGATCTCATCTGCTAATGTTTTCTCAACCTCAGGCTTGTTTTGTCTTCATGTTCTCCATGTGCCTGTGCGGGCTCCCAGTAGGGTCTCCATTTCCCACAGTCCATAAAAAGTCAGTAGGTTTATTGGTGAAATTGTATGTAGGTTTGAATCGTTGGATGATTCTGTATGTGGCCCTGTGATTAACAGATGACAGGTCTGGGTTGAACCAGCTTCCTGCTCAATGACAGTTGTGACTGGTTTACCCCTGGGACCTCAGGAGCAGGTTATGTCGTAAAGATAATTGCTGAATTTGAAACTATCATTGTGAGACAGGACATGTTAAGAATTACTAGCATCAAGCACGGACCATGTCATGTCAACCACTGCTCTCAGATCAAATGTTAATCTTTGATTCTTTTTCTCAAAGGCCTCCACAGCATCTTTCTCGGTGGCTGAGTGCACAAATTCTGTTAAATCAGTTGAGAGCAGGCCTAGCAGAAGGTCCAGTCATAGAATGTATAATGTAACCTTCATTGACAAGTTTGCTTCCTCTCACTTGCCTGTGCTGGACACGTCTAGCCTTGAAGTGGCAATTCTGGTTTGAGCCACTCCTTCCATACAGATGCCAATCTACGCGGCCAGTGAGCTAAAGGAGGACACTGGCGTTACAATGATTGCTTTGCAAGAGTGGGTTTTGTTTGTGCTACTACATCTCTCATCCTCAATGAGGCTGGTGTCAAAGGCCCAATAGGATATATATTTGTGCTGCAGATAGCTGGACAGAGGGAGCATGGAGATGCCTCTCTCCACCCTTTCCCGTTTCATCCACTAACTCTACCTTGACAGAGCGACAGCCCTCATGCCCCCTCCAGCTAGATGTTCCTCTGGCACCAGGAGTCATGCTCAGAACCCACAGAGGCCAACACAAATCCCACCCTTTGTTGAACTAAGCAAACAATGTGCGTGTGATCCCTCGCTGCATTTGCTTTGCCTGGTGCGTTACCTCTGCATGGCCTTTAAGCATCATCTCCACAGTTAGACGTGTTGCAAAAGCTATGTATTTGAGTTTTCGTGTTTCCCCAGGCATACGAAATCTGAATTCAAGGAAGAATTCTTCCAGTACTCAATTTTCTACTGATTTTCCTTCTCAAATATGTTTATTTTTCGATCTTCCTTCTGGTTAGACATAATTTCCGAAACTGCCTCTCAGAGGCTAAGGTTAAACTGTGAACCCAAACATTCACCTAAGTGGAGGTGAGTTGAAGAATACAAAGTTAGTTGAAGGATAATCCAAATATGACTTCTGACAGAAAGTAAAACAAGTAATCGATTTTGGGGCAATGCTGGGTCTTTGTTGAATTTGAGTCTGATTACACAAGAACCTCAAAAAAATGATTTCCTGCCACCCCTTTCTCCTAAATGCCAATTTGGAGTTCAGTTGTAGTAATTGTATTGACACAGTGCTCTGATCTACAGCTTGGCTGGCACACACAATACACTTTACTGCGAGAAGTGTCTCATATGTAATTAGCCTTTGAACAGCAAAGGGCCATTCACACAGTGTGACAGAGTACAGCATGTGTATTGTCAAATTGTCAGGGGCATTCAGAGTGGCCACTGCTCTGACAGCTTCCACTGTTTGGTCCTTTGTTGTCCTTTGGTGGGGCCTCAACATGTGCAGATACAAAGTTAATCAGAAGTCGCGACAGGGGATTCAAAAGCTGTAATCCTGTTTCTCTGTTTTGCCCTATTTAACGGAGCGTAGCGGGGAAAGACACCAAGTCACCGTCACACAATATGACTATTAAAGGACAAAACAACATAAGGAAATATTTTGACATCAAATACATACATAACATCAAATGTTTGAATGATATTTTATGAATATCATTTTTATGATTGCACTTGTTATAAGACGGTTTCCCTTGTAACTTCTTGAAATTATGATTTGTTCCTTACGTCCTGATGATTTTCTTGTGACTTTTTAATGTACTTCACATGTACTTAATTTATTTAATCATTTTCAAATGTTTTTTCAAGACATTTTCATCCTCATTTCAAAACATTGTTTTTAGATTTTATCAGCAAATCTTATGAAGACAATGACAGGCAAACCATCATTTTAGCCCTTACATTGTATACGCATTTTTTCTTACCATACAGCAAGTATTAGAGTAAATGTACCTGTTCTTTCTTCGAAAAATACCAAGGGTAAATGCCGAAGGACTCATTTTGAATTTATTTCACTAAGTGCCCGATTGAGTAGCCTGATTTGATTCTGAGAAGAGGAACGCACTTTGCAATTCAGAGCTGGCATCTAGCACAGTATGTTAACTGTAATGTAACTTATAAACACATTGTTAGAGAGTCCAAGAAATGTCATCTTTCAGAGTCTGTTGAATTTTTGTTGTCTCTGAATTATTTTTGCGCACCTTGGTCACCCTCTGCAGAAGCCTATATTGTTGAAGGAGGAATGGTGATTTGGTTTTCATGTGAGTCAGCGGATTCTCTCGATCTTAGATCAGAACTGAAACTGGTCCACTCTCCCCAGGCGTTTTCACATGAAACCTATATTTTGCTGCAATTATTTTATTTAGGCTGAACCAGAAGTAGCTTTCCAGCAGGGCAGAAACCCTTGGGCTTTTGATACCCATATTTTCTGGTTGCCGTGGTTTGGGACTTACGACACCAGTTGGAGCGGGAGGAACGGTAGAGGAGACGTCGAGCAATGGCAGGATGTCAAAGACATCTGGGGAGAATACTAGGCAATTCATTATTGAGGTTAACATGTCTTTCAATTTTGCCACGACCTGTGCTGTCCTACTCTGTCTTGATATTGCACTGCAAACTTAGATTCAGTCATTTACTGTCTCGAGCTGGTGAGGTGGAGTTTAACCGGGGTGGGTCTACTGTCAATCACGGGGCCACATATAGAGACATCAACCATTTGATCTCTCATTCACAACCCTGCCTGACACCTGATTGTGAACCAGGAACCTTATTTATGTGAGGCAACAATGCTGACCTCCGCACCATCATGTTGCCCTTGAACTGCCGTCAGTTCTCAGCAGTTTTCACATCACACTGTTTTCGTACGCATTTCTCAAATGTAGAATTTTAATCCATTTTATTTACCTCTGTGTCCTTGTGTGAATGTGTTAACACACTGGAGCAGGCGATTAAATGCATATGCAGGGAGAGTGGAGGTTTTCACCTTTGCCAGCTTTCTTATCACACTGATTAATGCATGTAGACTAGACCAGGCTCATATTTGATTTCACTCTGCAGATCCATTCTAGCCTATTTCCATCGGTCTCAATTTGTCAGTTGTGTCTGTGTCAAAGATTGGTCCATTTTGACACCTTCGAGAAATCCATGATCAGTGATTACATGAAGAGCAGAGTAGGTCCATCATCGATAATGGAGACGGTGAGAACAAAACTGCAGCCACCTTCATACATTTCTTGCTATTCTAAGGGCATTGTCAAGGTTTTAAACTGCCTCAGAAATGGGTCTTGACCATCAACACATGACTGGGGACGCATGTCACATGAATGCATATGTAGGCAGTGCTGGTGTAACAGTGAAAAGGGGTCAGGGGAGGGTTGACGCGTTTGCAAGACGACACATTATGGTAAATGGCATTATGAGTCAGGAATGCTCAGTGGGTTTCTGATCACCTCCAGCAGGATCTTCTTTGTGTATTATTAGCTCACAGGCTCTGTCACATTAGCTAGCAAGCGGGTGAATTAAAAGGGCCTGTATTCATTTCTCATGGCAACTGGCATGACTATATACTTCACCCTTGGGAAGAATGATCCTGTTTCTTGTTGTGGTTCGTGAAAACATGAGACGACAGTCCACACAGTTTGTTGATTTTCCGTGAACACCATTTGAACGCGTTAATAATGCACACACGGTAATCCTCGGAAGAGATGACTCAAAATGTGGGATTACCTGGCAGGACTGCAACAGAAACATATTTACTGAAATGAGAAGAGCACAAAAAATTCTGTTCTGGGAAAATGTCCAAAAATCTGATTTTCTTCAATATTCAGTCCTTTATTCAAATCATTTTTTACGGGTGATCAGCTATCAGGCATCATCTGAAACTGACACCTGATTCTGATCATTGATTAGTTAACACAGGATCGTGCAAATAAAATTAAAATATTGGATTTCATTCAAAAACGTAGACAGTCTTTGATTTCAGTTGTACCTTCGTCCAGACATTGAATCCTAGGGTTTGTTGGTTGTTTTTTTCTTACCGTTGTTTATCTGAAAACTTTCTGTCCTTTTGCCCATGTGGTTTTGTTTTGCTTATCCTGCTTGCACTGTGTCTGGTTTGACTTCCTGTCGGTTCCTTACCTGACAGGTAGTAGAATCCTTGTTAGCGCTGCCTGGTTCCCTCATGTTTCTTGCCAATCAGTTGTGGCATCAGTTGTGTTGTGTGGCTGTCTTAGGGTGGTGGAACTACTGTTTGGGCTTGTGTTTCAGCCTCCAGTCTTCGTTTGATCCTCTGCCTCATTGTGTCTCCTAGACTCAGATTTTTTGCTTTATTTATGGTTTCTTAGAGTTATTCAGCTTTAAGCCTTTTGTATCTCCTGCATCAGGCTTTTGTTTTGTATTAAATTCAACTTTCTCAAGCTACTGTCCGCATCTTGTTTTTTATCTGGATATGGGTCTCCGGTCCTATCACCACTTCTCAGCAAAGATAAAATATCTCATTTTCTGGATGGAGCTATTTAAATTATTCTCAGAGATACTTTGAGGGTTGGGGCAGAGATCAAACCTCACCCAATATTAATGACCCTTCAAGGAGGGAGGAGACTGCAGAAGCCTCTGCGATGCCCTTCATCTGGCAGACTCTTGTCTGCCGAGAAATTCAGTCCTCTTTGTGGAGGAAGAAAAAGAAGTGCCCACTAAAACTAGAAAAGACTAATGAGATTATGTAGCTAATGTGTAATAATGTTACACGTTGATGGAATTGAATATTTTTCCTCTGTTTTGTATTGCTACCTTGTACCACTCTGCGGTGCTTCTTTTCCTTTTGTCTGTTCTCCTAAGGTGTCACAGCAGCGAATCATACGCATCCTTCTCTTCCACATCCTCTTCTCTCACATCAACCAACCTCATGTCCTCTTTCACCACATCCTTAAATCTCGATTGTCTTCCTTCTACCATGCAGTACGACTGCGCAATATTCAACATTCAAACATGGTCAGTGAAATACCACCATAGAAGTTCTTGTCTTTCTTTCTTTTCTTTTATTCTCCAGTAGTCTGTTTGAATGAAGGTTAGATTTAGCAGTTTTCATAGCCCTGCTTGTTCTCACCAATCCTGTTCTTAAACACTCCCCATGTTCACTTTTTATTTATTCCTAGTATTTCTGGTACTGCTTCCTGAGGTCTGCAGCATCTGCTGTTTGCATTCTGCTGCCATATCCCCACTGTGGAACTAATAAAGGGCAATTTTATCTTATCTTGCCTTATCAGATTCCCACATATACTCTCAGAAATAAGATTCAGATTGTTTGGAACCCCTCTAACCTCTCCTCTGCAAAGCTCGAGCTCAAAAACTGTAAAATTCACAAAGGTGCACTGTTGGAGAGTGTTGGGCATGGGGTTCCTAGTCTTTCTTTAATTATTCTGCTCATTCTGCGAAACCAGTTTTACTCTTGTTTCCAAGGCTTCACTGAGATGTACTGTTATATCTTAATTTCCAATGTGAATATTCCCCAACCCTCCTCCCTTTCAATCCATGTTACTTGTAAGTTATTTTCTGACGTGTTCTGGTTTAATTACTTCCCCATTTCACTGAATTGGTTCTTTGTAATCCTCAAAAAAAAGCCTAGTCTATAATTAGATACTATTGAATTGGGATAATATTTAGTTTTGAGTTCAGACACCTCTGTTCCTCTTTCTGGTTGATTAAAATGAGCAGCTTATAAGCAAGACCAGAACTTGACGTCTGAGAGGACGGCAGATTTTTCATTGGAGAGAAAATACTCGTCTCCACTGAAAATTGAATTTCTTGTTTGGCTAAATGTGTTATAAGGCCTCTTTTGTTTGTTTTGCTTTTCTGTGTGTTTTTTGAAGCTCCTTCAAGTTCTACAGCCTGAAATGCAGTGACACTGAAAGCTTCTGTTACCTTGGCTGGGAAGATAAAAATGCATCTGGGTCTCTGTCTGGAAGTAAGACTAATCACTCGTCACTGCCCTGGAGCCTGTCGGGATGGGAGGGGGTGGGGTGGCGGTGTCTACTCCCTTGTTGGCCATGACTTCTTTAGGCTTTTCAGATTTGGTGTCTGTCACATGGACAATTTAAAAAGTTGATTTTAGGTTGTTTGTGCATGTAGTGGCACGTAGTTCTCCACACTCCCAGCCTTTTTAAAAATATCTCAGATTAGATTTGTCATCAGGTTAATCGAAGACTAAATGGTCTGCAGGTGTGAATGAGAGATTAAATGGTTGAATGTCTATTTGTGGCCCCGTGATTGACAGCCGACCTGCCTCTTCCCCAATGTCAGCCGGGTCTGACTCCAGCCTCCCTGACCCTGAATGCAAAGCAAGCAGCGCAGACATGCGTTTGTTAATCCATATTTGGTGTAAAGCGGCGGCTCGGCCACGTTTACTTTTCGGTTCTCCAGACTCCCTGCACGAGTTCCACAGCGGGGTTGCAATGACAGAACATCCGTGGTGTTGGTTCAGAATGGGTGAAGATGAACTATTTGAAGAGAAAATGCTATTGAAGGTCATAATGTGATTTGCATAGAATACACTGGTGGTGTTGTGGGGCATCAGTGGGTTTCCCCTCCACCGCCCCCATTGCCATCAGAAGGTGAAGGTAGAAGAAAATAATAAACTGTCTTTGTTCATGTTTGGATGTCACAGCCCCAGGGAATCGCCTCGTAACTTACATGTACTGCATGTCTTCTCAGGAGCTCAGTGGTTGATGCAGCCTCACTGTCTATGAGGCAGAATGATTGACATTTTAATACGAATTGACAAAAGAAAGCTAACAGCAGGGGGGGTGATAATATGGCCTCACTGGCATGTCTCCTGGTGTCAGTCAATAGAAAGTGAATTGAGTAATTTTGGGGAGCAGATATTAAATGCTCCACTGAGTCGTAGCCAACTATCTTGGCTCTCAGTATAATTGTGTCAGATGTAAATGTACAAAATGTCTTTAAAGCCTGTCGACAAATCAGTAAGAGGCAAACAACTTTTCTATCAGGGCCTTTTTTTTTCAAAATTGCTTGATGCTGAACAGTAGTCTGGCTAAGTGATAAATATTCTTGGCTTCTGGTTGTTTTTTTCCCCTTTTGTCTCCAGATCTGGCCAGGCTCGTATGCAAATCCGCGCCTGTGATGTTATCCCTGGAGGACCAAATAATATAAATTATTTTTTTTGCATTTGTCAATAATAAATGATATTATGCTCTTAGGAGTGTGTTCGTTTGCCAGCGGTTCTGTGTGAGGCTGCATACAGCGGGTAATATTCAAGAGCCAACCTGACGTCCCGTCCTCGGTCATTACAGAGACAAGGAGTCTCTGTAGACCTTCGGGGTAGGCAAACATACACACACACACACACACACACACACACTTAACATACAGTCAAATAATTGCAAAGTCGTATATGATTATGTGATTTCTTCCAAATGTTCCTCTTTCCCAAGTAAATTATTAACCAGAAACGTTCTCGTCAAAGTGCGGACCATCTCCAAGGTCCATGCGAGTCTCCCGAGAAATTAATGGAAATGCTCCGTGACATCAGCAACCACATATTTAATAATTTTATGAAATCCTAAATTTGCCGACATGCCAGAGAGTAGTGTGTTCTGAATGAGACCGCCTGCAGCGGGAACGGCCTCGTACTGCTGGCGGAAGGGACAGGAAGGCCCCGCGCCCCCGACTTCGAGATTCCAGCTCATTACGCAGAGTGAAACATGACGTGCACTCGGTGAGCGCTGACCTACGTCGAGGTGAATATAACATCTTCCTCATCGATAAGAATAAGCAGCAGTGTTTTTCATTTCAAAGAAAATGGGCCCATCGCGATTCCACTATCTAATAGCCGAATCTCATTTTGAATATCCTGCATCATGCAGGCCGGCGTCTCTCAACCCTGGGTACCTGCACAAAAAACATTGAAAATTGTTTTTTTTTTTTAGTTTTAAATAAATATGCTGTGATTCTGTCATGATGAAGTCAATTGCAAGACAAGGATACTGTGTTATCCCTGTTTTTTATTGTTTAAAAGTTACACTAACATTTCAGAGATACATGTATGATAAGGACCCTAGATGTGTAAAGACTGCAAGTAAGAAGTGCTGGGATGTCAGAGTTGTTAACATGTTGGAAGCTCCAGAGCGACCACTTGCAATCTCCTTTTGTACAATCATTCATAATAATATTCCATGCATACAAGTTGGCCTTGATATGCCGTATGTGCATGCTGGGGATGTTCCCTTTATATTGATTTTGTTTTTGGTTGCTACGTACGACTCATTCAAAACTGCACATTATTTAGAGTAATATGTGGCCAATTTAAACTGCTGACAGTTTTTCAGATGTGCAAGGAAGATGGAGAACCTGGAGAGAACTCGTGTAGGCACTTTGAGAACATGAAGACGTAGCACAGGAGCTTATTCTGTGGAAGATTCATTTGTCGAAGCATGCATTTACACGGAGGGGATCACTAGAATCAAACTGAGAACCTTCTTATGTTGAGGTGAGAGGGCAAACCACTCCATCACTGTCACTTGACTTTCCAGTGAGGTTAAAAATGAAAGTTATGTCGGAATATGGTCTCATAGTTGATAATTGTATTAATTATTTTCCTCCTTTTTAGTGTCCAACGGCACTTTTAGGTGAAGAACCAACCTCGGGAACATTTCTTTCCCGCTCCATTATGATTATGGACCCCCACTTGGTCCATAAACACCCAGCTAATCAGTAATGAGCAGGAGGTGTCAAGAGTCCAGGGATCAGTCTGGTCTTAGCGCAGACAAACGTATGAGCAATGCCAACATTAACAGGCATGGTGCAGAACCTGCAGTCAACCCAGTTCATAAGGCCAGAGAGTCAACGTGCAGAAGCGTTGCAGGTGTTTGTGTGTGTGTGTGTCTGTCTGTATGTGCAACTGCATCTTTCAGCCTGTTTACCTCTCATTTCTTTGGCAGATAGCAAAAGCTGTACCAAGATTCCTGTCATAAACTTTTGACTGCTTGTTGGCCATGAATCTAAATTAGCCGACAAAGTGAAGACATTGCAGGGTGGCTGACATGCAAGTTGAAAACACAAGGTTGTATAACTTGCATGCCATCTTATCAAGATGACACCCTCATCAAGGCGTGAGGTGGCTGCGCTTTTGTGCCGTGGAAGAGGCATTCTCTGAGCAGGCGATTTGACCGAAGCCTCTTTACTTCGGTTTGTGCTTGAACATCTGGCTAAAGGAGCAGTTTGCTTGTGTATGCATCCGGCACACTGTCATTTCCATTCTTTCCAGTGACAGATTTTTTGGCGCCATGCTGTGTGTGTGTGTTTGTGTTTGTGACGGTACGCAGACGACACCTTTAGTTCTGGGACAATAGATTTTTATTTCAGAGAGAAACAGAACACGACACAGCACCGAAAACACAGTTTGGAAACATAAATTGATTTTTTTTTTTCACATCGTTCACATTCATTCATTAGTCCCACTCAAAATATATTTATCCTATCAGCTTCCAAGTTTTTTTCCCCAACTAAAACAAAATATAACCAGCAACTCGTTTAATGGACACAAGTGTTATTTGACTGTATTTAGCATTTATTGAAAAGCTTGGACTCCACTGACCACTCTTAGAAAGCCACAGTGAGCCATTTAAAAAGGATATTCCAGGGGGCGCAACACGCTCTCTGTTTTTGAACTGTGATCACGTAGCTTTAGCACAGACAATGATGTTTTGTGTGAGTGGCCAGTCAGGCTTAACCACATTACTACATTATGTTTCTACAGTAAAATCAACTCAGCTGCATCAGTAAGTGTTGACGTGGAGCAAATCCAGCTATTTGTTGCCATGGTAATCCTTCCTTCCACGGAATTGTTTGACCACAAATATTAAAAACTAAGCTTTTCGCCAGCAATATTTCGACACAAAATCCTGGATTTAGCGCCCCTGCGGAGATAGGAGATACAAATATACATGCATGCATACGACAGTGAGAACACACATTATGCCTACCACCAAAAGAAGCAGTCGCATAAAGAGGTCAGGTGTTCAGTGTGGGGCTACGTGTTAGCAGAGAGGCTCTCGACGGGTAGCTCTAGACACGAGCAAGCGGAGCTATTTTCCTAGAGTACGCAAGGGAAGGCGGCCTGACTTCACCCACAAAGATAAAATGGAATGCAAATGAGCTACATTCATCACAAATCACCAGCTCAGCCAAGGAATGCAAAGAACAGCCAGGGATTATTTTACACGCCTATTATCTTTAAGTGGAAAGTTGGTTCAGAGAGTTGAATGTTAACTTGGAACCCTGATAGGTATGTATTAACCTCAAGCAACTTTAGGTCATTGATCTATAGAACCCTGTAGCGTCAAGCAATCACCAAAATCCAGTTGTACACACTTTTTCAGGAGCGTTTCCTCAGCAGGCACGTGAGACAATGTCTTCACATGTCTGGACGGATGGATAAATGGGAATTGAGAGAAGCAACATGGAAACGCTTCCATCCATCTGGGAGCCATAATGAGAGCTTGGCAAAAAAAGGCACTAGCTGGTTTGAAGGGGAACAGGGGGAGCAACGGCTGGCCGATTGACAGGAGTCAACACAGGGAATATGTTCACGAGGTTCTTACACCGCGACAGAGCTTAAATTATGCAATGCATTTAGAATGAGAATGCAAATCTGTTGTGAGAATGAGGTCCGAGATGGGTTTTCACGGAGCATCTGCAGAAATATGGCGCTGTCTCTGCTTTAAACTGCTCACCCCCAACTGATTTTTAGCACTCCGATGTCATCAGGTTCCATTCCTGTTCCCTGCTGGGCAATTTTAAGAAGTGGACGGGGTTGCCAGGGCAGTTGTGACAAGAGTCTCCGCGCTTGTTACCATGGGCGTTGCTTTAGAAACAGCAGCAGAGTTGGTGGGCGCCGGGAAACTCACAGAAGACTGGCATGTGGAGATACAGCAGTGAAGGTCTGCAGCCGTGTGGGAAGTGGGTGAGCCTGAAGGGTGGGGTGTAATCTTCAAACAGGGAGGAAAGAAAAAGAGGAACAGTCATAAGAGAGGCAAGACTTGACCAACGCAGGGTAGGGGAGGAGTTGGTCAATGTTGGTGAAGGCAAGATGGATGGGATGATGTCAACAGAAAGAGAATGTGAAATCATCTGCTGGGAAACTTCTGCAGAACGATTGTAAAACCTGATTACGACGGTTCAGGAAAAGTCTTACCAGGTTCATCCGCAAAATGGGATTTGCCAAAGCATTAATCATGGTGGCTCGTAAAACACGTAGAATGATCACTTTAAAGTGGACATGACCGTCATGGCAATCATCCATGTCCGTCTGGGTTTCCTCCCTAACAACACTGCATCTCTGCAAGCAGCAATTATCTGCATGCAGGGGTTGGGGGACTTCACCACCGCACATCACCGCACAAGCAGCTTATTGAATCGATGGTCATCTCTGAATTTTTATCCGGAGAGACGTCACGGCAGGCATGAACCCCGGGGGGGCGAGGAAACGGCAGACCCCAGCGGGTTCAGCCCCCACCCCTCCTCACCCTTCTCGGATAATTCTACCTAAACAAACTGCAGCCGCTGTCCAGGTTGAAGCAGAGAGGCAATACCGATCTTCAGCATTGACGCGCTGTGCTGTTTCTAAGCAGCAGAACCTGCAAGGGCCTTCTCCTGCACACTCGCTGTTTCAAGATTGAGCCAAGAAATGAGGGTTGATTTCCACCAGTTTGAAAAACGGCCATCACCGTCAAGATGGCTGCCGTAGAAGTTGCAACCCTTCTTCTAAAAACTGGCTAAATGTTTGTATGGATGCAGTCACTCTGTGCGTCCAGGAGTTTGTGAAAGGCCGAGGCTCGATTTCGCTTAACGTGCTCCGAATGGATAAAAGTTAAAAAAAAAAACAAAAACACTCAGCTTGGCCCACAAGAACGAGAAGGGAACCCTGGATTTAAATTACAATTAGCTCCTCTTTGCATTCCAGTGGTATGAAGAGGAACAGGTCGCCCTCCCGCCTTGGCGATACGCATCCATAATTCAGCTCCTCCACAATGACATGTGCGACAAGACATGCCTGGAGGGGGAAGCCATCGCTTCCCTAACCTTGAGCCGACAGTAGGACCTTTACGCGAGTCTCATCAGAGCCTCTCCGTCGGTCTGATCTTCCTCTCCGCTCTTTAACCGGCGATCTAATTGGATACGGTGAATGACTGAATCTCTTTCTTCGTAAATTTCATTCTTTCAGAAGTTGAGCTGTTCACACTTAACCAGCATTCACTGCAGTCCGGATCTAGATGTTTTATTCTTGCACCTGTAAAACAGCAAATGACTTTTGCAATGTCAAATATGTTGCTCAGCTCACATGAACAGTACCTGGCTGCTCTGGGGATCATGGTACACCTGGTTATGGAGCGAGAGCAGGCCGCAGTCGTTCGGCGTGGACTTGTCGGTGCGCGGCGCACTAGGATCGCCGTCATCCACGCCGTTGGCCTTGCACCTCACACTCCTCACGCACAGAACCTGCATTGCCAAAAGAGAGCATGAGGTGTTTTCTTTTCCATTCGGGGAACTAGAGGTCGACCTTCATGCCTCGTCAAACCTCCGTCTTTGTGCGAAAACAAGAGCGCCATCTAATAACAAACCTCATTTTTAAAAATGTTTTTTCTTCAAGGCCCCCTGTACCATGAAGAGTGATCCGCCGTGGGCGTTAAAAAAGGTACCAGAAACTGTTACCGCCTTCCCACCCACAGGAAACCTCCCCTTTCCAGCCAAACAGCGGACAGTGCATCGAAACTATGACTTGCTGTTGCCATCAGTGACGCCAAGGCTGTCGCGGTGAATTCCAACCTCAAATCCTCAGAGGAGGAGGAGCGTCAGAGTTGAGGTCAGGGATCAGATGAGTCCTTTACCTGTGGATTTGGCTTTGCGGCTGCTGTGTTTTTGTGACCTGAATCCTGCAACAGTTTGAATGAATATTCACAGCGTGGGTTTAGTAATTGGAACCCACGAACTGTGGTGAACACTATTACTTACTCAAACTCATACTTTAAAACATATTTCCGCAGGGTTGTTAACTTCAATGTGACTAATCACAAAGGAAGAAAAAAGATGTGCAAAATGTGCTGCGTGACTGTTTTTTTTTTCTTTTTCTTTTATGAATTACTTCATTTACCTTCAAGGTACACAGATTTTTTTAACTACTTGAAGACACAGCAAAATGAATTAAAAATGTCGAATTTCAATTAGCTCTTCGCCGCCGGCTCAGGCTTCACCGCAAAACGTGACGCCGTCCGTCGTCTTCCTCGGCAAGAGACGCATTTGAACTGTCCCACTTCACCTGCCAGACGACTGAAAGCGGCTCTTTCAGCAGCCGCTGGAGGAAAATTTACTCTGATCAGTGGCTCACACACGCACACACACACACACACACACACACACACACGCAACAGAGGGTTTTTTTTTTTCATAAAGCTACCCAACAACCTACTTTTCTGAAGCTCTGCTTGAAGTTGTCGGACAGGAAGCCGTAGAGCAACGGGTTGGCGCAGGAGTTGGCATACGACAGGATGACGGCAAAGAAGTAGATCCCCGCCGTTTCGCTGGACTCCGGTATGATGACCACCAGGTTGACGATGTTGATGATGAAGAAGGGCAGCCAGCACAGCACGAACACCACCACGATCACCACCACCATGCGAGTCACTTTGCGCTCCGACCGGCGACGCTTGGTGAAGCCCGCCCTCACGCCCGAAGATTTGACCTGCGGGGGGAAGAGGCGCCCGGAACTGTGATTGTCAGAGACAGCAGGAGGAGGAGGACGATCTTAGGCGGATTTTCAGGCACCTTGATAACGATGAGCAGGTAGCAGAGGCAGATGATGAGCAGCGGCCCGAAGAAGCCGACCGTCGCCGTGTAGAGGATGAACGCCGTCGACCAGACGTCAGTCGGCTCCGGCCAGATCATGTTGCAGGAGTTGAACGTGTCCTGACGGGACAGAAGAAAAACCTGAAATCTGCTGCCTACAGAAAGTGGAAGAACCAACTTCAGACATTCTTGCTTTGAGATGGATTTTCTCTGGAACTCTCATTCACTCATCATCCGGGACTCCTCTACTGCTCACGTGATATGACGTTTAACCTGGACGGATTAGCTGTCAATCACAGGCCATTGAGACTTTGCAACTGTTCACCCTCTCATTCGCACCCAGCAAGACAGAATATATGTGTGTAAATGAGAGGAACCCAAGTGGAACGGTGAGGCTACAGGGAGTGGAGATCAAGAAGTTGGAGGATTTCAGGGACCTACGGTCAACAGTCCAGAGCAATGGAGAGTGTGGAAAAGAGGTAAAGAAACAGGTTCAAGCAGGTTGGAATGGGCGGAGAAAAGTTTTAAGGGGTACTATTTGATAGAAGAATATCATCTGGAAAGATAGGAAAGGTTTACAAAACAGTGGTGAGACCAGCGATGCTGTCTGGTTTGGAGACAGTGGCACTGAACAAAAGACAGGAGGCAGAGCTGGAGGTAGCAGAAATGAAGATGTTGAGGTTCTCTTTACGAGTGACCAGGATGGATAGGATCAGAAATGAGTCCATCAGGATGTTTGATGTTGGAGATGTTTTGGAGAGAAGGTCAGAGAAGCCAGACTGAGATGGTTCGGCCATGCACAGAGGAGGGATAGGGACTATATTGGTGGACGGATGCTGGAATGGGAGATGCCAGGCAGGCGGTCTAGAGGAAGACCAAAGAGAAGATCTATGGACGTAGTGAGAAAAGATATGAAGGTAGTTGGTGTGAGAGAGGAGGTTACAGAGAATAGAGTTAGATGGAGGAGGTTGATTCGCTGTGGCGACCCCTGAAAGGGAAAAGCCGAAAGGAAAAGATGAAGACCCTCTCCTTCGCACCCAGGGACAATTTAGAGCAGGGGTGCTTAATACGTCGATAGCGATCTACCAGTCGATCGCAAAGGTAGTATTGGTAGATCGTATGACATAAAAAAAATAGACGTCAGCCTGTCATCCAGCCCATCGCTTGACTGATATACAGGGCAGCCAGTCAGATGATAACTGAATTTTTCCGACAGTTCGGTCACCGCGCATGCGCAAACAACGCGCTAAGTGCAGCAAAACTAACAAGCTAATCAGCGAGTTACCGCCAATTTTAAGCCCTTGCTTTTTTGATCTACCCGGTAGATCATTTTGACTTGGTCACTTTAGAAGTCGGTTGTATGTTGAAAAAGTGTGAGCACCCCTGATTGAACCCGCTGACTGCTTTTGGACTCCGGGAAGAAGAACCTGGAGAGAACATATAGGCCAGAACCCAGGCAAGCGCCACCCCCTCCCGGGCCCCTTTGAGCAAGATAAGTGGTTTAGATGATGAATGAATGAATGTATGAATGGGGTGGTGGGGCAAGACTTGAGTAATGTTCAGAATTTCTCAAACCAAAAAACCTTTCCAATCCTGTCTGACATGTTGTCTTGTTCACAACAGTGACGGGTTTCAAATCCAAAGATGAGCCAAGCACCCGGGTACATTGTGATATATTTATCACCTGCTGTGCCATCGGTTTATCCCGCCTTCCTGCAAGGTAGCGTCGCCTAACAGCAATGCTGTTCTTTGGGAAAAATCCAGCGGTTGTCATGGCGCCGTGCCTGGTGGCTTGGTGGCATGGTGCCCGGCCCCTGGCACGTGGGACCCAGCCTAAAAAGGCTGTTATGAAAGAAAACACAGGGCCTGGCTCCAGTCCGCCACTATGTTATTGGTTATTAGCGCCTGCGCTTATCACGGCTCTTCGTATGAAAGCTTGATATTTTCCGCTCAAAGACAACAATCTGGACAAGAAGAAACCTGATTCTATAGAAACAAATCTGGAATCCGGACGGAAAAATGTGTCCATTTGACACCCAAAAGCCCCATCACGACACGACAGTAGTGCGGATCAGGCATGCTAAGATGTATCGGAAAGCTGTCAACCGTTCGTGTTTCTGTGATTGCCTCCACGCGTTCTGATGAGAGCTGCGGGTAAAGAGAGAGTTCCTGTAAAGAGGTGGAGAAAAAGGCAAGCGGCTCCGATCCTCGCTGGTTCTTAATTGGTTTATCAATACGGTGAATATATTTATATATATTTTTTCCCCACAGCTTTTATCTTCCAGTCTGAACAGAAAGTAGCGAGTGCTGGTGCAACATAAATAGTTTCACAGGAGAACCCGCGGGAGTCGGCAGTGCGTGGGTGGCTGCCGGGGAGAAAGTGATTGATTTTTTTATTAGACGTCAGCTCCCAGTTGTTCTGGTATTGTTTTACTGCATCTGTGTGTGTGTGTGTGTGTGTGTTTGTGTGTGTAATACATTTAGCTTTACGTGCAATGGTCAGCCTTGTTGGCCACCCTGCGAAAAACTGCACAGATAATGATCCAACTAAAGGATATTGTTTTGACAGCCGCCACTAAAAGACCAATGGCCTCTATTATGTGGACAGTGACTCCAAATGACCTGCGCTTTGAGTGTTTGTGTGTGTGTGTGTGTGTGTGTGTGTGTGTGTGTGTGTGTGTCTTTGTGTCTGTGTGTCTGTGTGTCTGTGTGCATGTGTGGTTAACTGAGTGGGTGAAAAGGTTTGAGGCTAATTCAAGCTTGCCTTCACCCCTTCATCCCCTCACACCATATTTCAGTTTTGTTAAATTAAATCGTCACTCGATTCATTTTAAAGACAGTAAACTCTCTCTCTGTGTGTGTGTGTGTGTGTGTGTGTGTGTGTGTGTGTGTGTGTGTGTGTGTGTGAGCGCAAGTGCATTTGCAGGCAATTGAAGTTAAAATGGGGGTTAAGTTTGGGTGGAAAATTTAAACCCTTCAGCCTTAAATTTTACACAGTAAATAGACTGTGCGTGTGCGTGTGTGTTCAATTAACACTTTTCATCATGTCCCGTGTGTCTCTCGCGCAAAGGAGCCCCGACGGTTCCGTACCTGCACGTCGGAGAAGATGACCACGGGCAGCACCACCACGAAGGACACGGCCCACACCGCCGCGCTCACCGCCTTGGCCACGCGTGGGTGCCGCCACCGGGTGCTGCGGATGGGGTGCACCACGGCCAGGTAGCGGTCGACGGACATCACCGTTAGGCAGAAGATGGAGGTGAACTGGTTCATGGAGTCCGCCGTCATGGCAACGCGGCACAGGAAGGAGCCGAAGGGCCAGTAGGAGAGCACGTTCTGCGTGGCGAGAAAGGGCAGACCCACGATGTACAGCTCGTCGGCCACGGCCAGGTTCAGGATGTAGATGTTGGTGACCGTCTTCATCTTGGCGTAGCGCAGTACCACGTAGATGGCCAGCGTGTTTCCCGCCAGGCCCACGGCGAACACGGTCACGGAGACGAGCGCGGTGAGCAGCGTGCTGCCGCCGCGAAACGGCACGCTGTGAGCGGACGCGTTGCACGACGCGTTAGCCACGCGTGGGTCCGACAGGGACAGCGCGGAGGAGTTCGACTCCGGGGACAGGGGCGTCCACAGGGTCCCGTCGAGGGGTTCCATCCCGCGTGGACAAACCTAGAGGTTCCGATTGAGGGGATCGTTTACCTTTTGGCGCGGAGCGCGCGGCGCGTCCACGGCCGCCGCACGCGTGACGGGAGTCGGGGATCTCTGTCACGGACGAAGCCGTTTTTTGTTTTTTCCCCCAGAAGAAGCGCGTTGTGTCGCGCGTCAAGGCGTGCCACGGGACGAGGTGCGTAGACCGACCCGTGGGTTTTTACGCGCGGCGAGATGCGCTTCTGCTGGCGCGTCACAGGCGCGGGACTCGCTCTCTGTTGCAGAGTGGGGAAGGTGTGTGTCGACCTAACTTAAAAAATTTAAAAAAAAAAAAATCTTGCAGCAAACTAGACGTACTTTCCACGGGTGACGACGTAAACCAAACACGATCAGCCTGCCGATGACGTCCCGGCCACTCGTGTTCATTTCACGCGCGACCCCGCGCCTCGCTCTGTCCTCGGTGCTGACGGGGCTGCGCTCCAAGTCCACACAGCCTGCTATGCCTCCCGGGACCCGACCCTCCCCTCAGCTACATCCCGCTACGGCTGCAAGGAGTACTACTTGTAGTACTAGAAGTACTCGCAGTACTCGTCGTGTAAGTACATTTTAATGTGCGATCCCGCAGTGTGAGTAATCGCACATCACCTGCTCCTTTATCCTGTTTGTTCGTAGCATTCTAAAAGAAAACGCGGACGGAAATACTGCCCCCTAGTGGCGGCGTGTTTGTGTGCGTGTGTGTGCGTGGGGGGGGGGGGGGGTGGGCCCCCCAAAATTGGGAGCACAAAGGGGGGGTGTAGCAGCGGGCCAAAC
>CAAKHD010008907.1:47291-58788 GCA_901007705.1 Fistularia tabacaria | reverse complement strand
CCCCCCGCCGGCCCCCCCCCACCCCCCCCAAAAAGAGGGGGAGAGAGAGGGGGGGGGGGGGGGGGGGGGGGGGGGGTCAGGGAATAGGGAGCGCGGAGAGGCTCGGCAAAAAAGTACTTTGGGCGCTGGTCTTCTTTTTTCGCAGACAGGAAACATCTAAACACACACAGACAGCTGTTTTCACGAGCGTACTTTCACATACACGTGTGGGATATAACATAAACATTGACCAGAATGTAATGTTCAGTCGTTCTGTCATTGATTCACGTGTTGGTTTGCTGCATCGCTTCTCCTGCACATATGGTCGCTGGGGGGGGGCCCACAGCCAATCCCAGGTGACTGGAGGCGGGGTTTAAGCCGGACGCAGCTGTCAATCACAGCCCGGCGCGGGGGGGCGCCCTAACATTCACTCTTGAACAGTCCAATGAAAACCACTGTTTTTCTTATTTTTGGACTCTGGGAGGAAGACGAACTTTGACGAAATGACTAAATATCCATAATGCAATGTGATGACAAAGCTCCGCTCAGCCTCAGCTCTCAATACCATCAGAAAACGCAATATAGAGAAAATAATGCGTTTTCCAATCGGGCCGCAGACAAACAATCAAATATAGTCAGAGTATAGTCAGAGAACAACCCCACCCCGGGGGGTGTACAGGTTATAGGTGTTACCGCGGTTACAACGACCACCGTGGGTCAGGCGAAGTCGGGGTGAAGTCAGGCTCCTGTTGTGATCCACCTAAACTTTTCACCTCGGAGGCTCACTCCGGCTCAGAGGTGATTTGCAGTGACAGCTGCAGGCGGCTACGCCCGCCGTACCCAGGCTCGGCCAGGCTCGGCCCGTGAGAGGAGCGGGAATTTTGTTTGCTCTCGCCGCACGTCAGGCGTAAAGCGGGTGACGGGAACATCGTGGGACAGCGGTGTCACCCACCGCGTTGGCGGGGAAACGGTTATTGTCGAAGACTGCCGGGAGTGGAGGAGGAAACCTGCTGGACGTGTCGCAGAGGGCCGACGGCTGCGGCCCTCCTGACCCGTGTCAGCTCAAATCCCGTCACTCGGCGCGCCTGTTTTTACGGACGTGCCCGGATGGGACTTCTACAAGCGACCTCTGACCGACTTTTCTTTTATATTTTTATTTTTATTTTGTTGCTTAGATATTATTTTATATTATCTGGATTATCTGGATATTATCTGTGTCGGAAACAGGAGGTTAAGCGAAGACTGAAATTGTCCAGACGATGATGAGACGGTGCGTGATTGGGTGTCTCTATACGTGGCCCTGTGATTGACAGGTGAAGCCCTGCCTCTCGCCATAAGCCAGGATGGGACCCCCACCCGCCGTCTGCAGCCCCGTCTCTGGGTCTTCATCACCTTCATCCCCCGTTCACTCCACCGTTTTCTCCCCGACCCTCTCCTCACTCCCCTCCGCTCTTCCTGTAGCCCTACAATAACACAGACTGAGGCCTCAGTAAGTGCTGTTTTCCTGGCCCGCCTGGAAGACCTTCCCCAAAACCAAACAGAAGCCGGGGCTCATTTTCCCTCCGCTGCGACCCAGACCGGACCAGACAGATCCCAATACCAGGCGTTCAGAAGCTGAGCTGCGGAAACCGGGCCTTGTGGAATCCTCTTTTTTAGTTTTATTTCTACAGGTCTTACAATAATGTATTCGACAAAAATGCAGAATAATAGATTTGCGTGGACAACTCTGATTTGAACAAGTTGATCTTGAACATATCACCACCTGGGTTTTTCTTTTCATTATTTTAATATTTTAGACTAAAGAGAAAAATGAACCAGGTGAGCTCCCTGCTGCTCCTGTGGCCCCTCAAGGAGACACCAGCGCCAGGCCAGATGGCTCATAATGGGATACAGGTTCTTTGGTAACGCTAACAAATGCATTTGTTACACATTGCCTGCCTTATTCTAAACCTTTTCTACATTTTATCATGAGGTGTCAGAATTCATAGGGTCAGAAAACACTTTTATGTCCACTAAAGCTAACAATTATCTCAAGATAAAGCATGTGGGCCGGGTCTTTTTCAGATTTCATCTGCAAAAAAAAAAAAAAAGTCAGACGGCAAACGCTTTTCAAACTCCAGCATGCCCCCTGCTGTGTCCGCCAGCAGGGGGCGCCATGGGGCCCCTTTTCTTGCTTTTACCCCAAAAGAAAGAAGCCCAGATCCTCCTCCGCTGCTGGTTTTTGAAAGATACATAGCTGTGACATCACCACCACCCCCCCTTTCTCCCCGGGGTTACTCTAGGCCGGACAGGAACCTTGGTTAGAACACGCTGCGGTTTATTACCAAAAGGGAGATTTTCTTCTGTTTGGAAAAACTGAAAGTTCTTCAAGAAAAATAATAAATTAAATGAAACCCCGGAGAGCAAAACTCTCCTGAGAGTTGGTGAATGTGGACGCTCGCTTTGTAAAATAGTGTCTCATGTCTGTTCATTCAGTATTTGCAGGAGGTCAAAGGGGGGAGCCAATCCCTGCTGGGCTCAGCGGCTGAGAGGCGGGGTTTAACCTGGACGGGTCAACTGTCAATCAAAATCCCACATTCGGGGACCTCCGGCCTCTCAGCTCTCTCTTTCACACTCACAACTCAGCGGCTCCAAGGAAACCAGCGACTGTTTTCAGACTGTTGGAGAACCCGGGGTGGAACCAGGAGAACATGGAGAAATCACAGAGAAAATCCAGGAAGGAGAACATGGAGAGAACCCAAGCAGGAGAAGGTGGAGAGGTCGAACCGAGAACATGGAGATAACACAGAGGGAGAACCCAGACAGGGACCAGAAGAACATGGGGAGAACCCAGGCAGGAGAGCGTGGGGAGAACGCATGAACATGGAGAGAGTAAACAGAGAATTCAGTCAGGAACCATGAGAACATGGAGAGAACATACAGAGTAGAGGCTGGAGAACACGGTGGACAAGATAAGAACTCAAGGGGAGGACCCAGGCGGGAGAACATCGGAGGAAACCCCCGTTAGGTGGCTTCTTCGCAACGTTTCTCCTCACCATGAAACCCCCGGATGTGTTTCCTAATTTAGCTCGTCGGCATCCCGGAGAAGACAACATTGCATCACCGCCGGGTTCCCATCCTGACGCCGGGAAGACGAGATGTCCACCAGCGGCTCTTCACGGAACTGCAGCGAGGAGGAGGAGGAGGAGGAGGAGGAGGAGGAGGAGAGAGGAAGTTCTCCCAAACTTTTTTTTTCTTCACGTCTGGAAAAGGGGGAAGAGAGGAAAAAAAAAGGGATTCGCTCCGTCAGAGTTCCAGAGCGAAGCAGGACCGAGAGCAGAAGTCAGGAGGCTGAAAGGACGAGGAACAAAGTTGGGTTGTTGTTGTTTTTTTTTTCTTTTTTTTTTTCTTCTTCCACAGTCCCCTCACATGAAAACGGGGGTTTTGCGTGTCCGTCGTGCGCGTCCACAGTTCCCCGGGCCCCCGAGCGGACTTCCACCACCCGAGGCGATGCGATGCGAGTGAGCTATGCCTTGTGGAAATGGACACACTGCATCCACGCGAAAACATGGCGTCCGCGTCCCGGGGCTCGGCGTCCTCTCCGGCTTGCTGCTGGCGCTCTGCTGCCTGGAGGCCCGGGGCTCCGGCGGCGGCGGGACCTGCGGCCCCTGCCCCGCCAACTGCAGCTGCACGCCGGCGGGGCCCCCGGCGGGGCCCCCGGCGCCGTCCTGCATCGTCAACTGCTCCGGCGTCGGGCTGGAGAGGGCCCCGGCGGCGGGCGACATCCCGGCGGCCACCAGCATCCTGTGAGTACCCCGGAGCCCCAACCTCTCCTATTATTATTATTATTGATTATAATCATAATGTCTTTAGTAGAAGTTTCACTGGTATCATTTTATCATCATGCAAGAACAACTTTTCTGGTTTGTTTTGTTTTGCACACGCAAAGTCTTGCAGGACTTTTCTTGGACTTAATGTTGTGTGTGTGCGTTAATTATGAAGGTGGAGGTTAAACAAAAAATAGATAATAAAACATTATTTTCTGCTGGGTTCGTGGCTTTACGTCTGCAACACAAGCTTTTTAACTTTAAAGAAATTATTCACATGTCAGACGCAAAGGAGGAGCTGCATTGATGGGATTAATGTTTTTTTAAGATCAACAAAGAAACGCTGACCAGCGACTGTTCGGCCAAGAGTGCCGGGTGCTTCTCCGATCCGTGGTTCCCGTCGGGTCGGGTTGGACCTTCCGGTGGAAGCGGCGGGCTGGCCGTGGGGCCCCGGGGAGCTGCAATTTTTCCTTGCCTTTTTTTGCAGACACACGCGGAAAGGATGAATCGGTGCTGGGTAACATCTGGCAGATGTGTGGATCATGAAAAAAATAATTTAAAAAAAGCACAAAGAGCAGTTGGGGCTCTTTTCATGTCGGCTGACGTCGAAGATCGCAATTTTTAAGGTCTTGAACAAAAAATTCCATCCAATTTGGACTTCTCTTTGCCCTTCGGGCCAAAAATTAGGGAAAAGTTTCACCCACATAGGCACACATGCCGCCTGGATGAACACATTAGTGATAAACACAACTTGTGCCATATTTACGTGAAAAGCACCGGCAGGGGACGAGTGTGTGTGTGTGTGTGTGTGTGTGTGTGTGTGAGAGAGTGTGTTTCAGTGTTTGGTGGTCGGCAAGAGGAAGCGGAACCCTGGTGTTTTGTGGCGCAGATCGGCCCTCGGCCTCTGGTGCTGCAGCGGCGAGAACATTCTGTTCCGCGTTCTCCCGTCAGAAGCCATATGTTATCAATTATTTATTTCACTTCAAACCACCTTCCCTCGCTCAGCCCAAGAAAGCCGCCGCTCACGTCCGTCCCGGGGCTGCGGCGCCGCCTCGGAGCGCCGTCAGCTCCTGAGCGGATGAAGTTAACCCGACAATTAAATTCCCGCTTTGATGATCTGGGTTTTACTTCCCGGATCTTGGCTTTGTTTCCACTCCTGAACCCCCCCGTGATTTTTTCAATCGTTTCTGTTTGTCACCCAGTTACGACCATCCTATAGATCCCGTGAGCTGACGGAGGCTCCTGGAGCATCCCAGCCCCCTCGCAGAAGTAAAAATGGGAATTTTCTGCCTTTTGTAGCTTGTAATGATGCAGATGGTGACCGGAAGTGGCACCGCCGCCGTGCCACCCCTGCGCCGCCTCTTCCCTTTATGATCGGCCTTTTTGAGCGTGACGAAAGGTCGCCGACCTGCAGGGGCTCCGGTCCAAGCGCCCCTTGGGCTCCACATGACGACAGGGTGTTTTGGAACCTTGCGATGATGCAACGTTTCCGTCATATTTCTCATGTCGGGCTTAAAGATTTTCCAGGTACAGACTTAAAACCAGCAGTTGTAAGGAAATGTTAGCGGAGTCACAGCGCAGCCTTTTCCTCGTCTTACGGTTTACGACAACAGCAAACATGTGTGATATCATCATAAGTCTTAGCATTACGTCACCGTAAAGACTGAAACAGGACACCCGGTAGACAAACGATCACAGGACACGTATTGGCGGCGGAGACGGTATTTGTCGGCGTTATGGATGAACGGGAACGGCGAAAGATGTCACGATCATCGGCGTAAAGCGTCCAGAAAGAGGAGTGGAGGGCTGAGCTGTGGGTCAACTCTCCAATGTACAAGTAGAATGGAGAAGGAAAAGCTATAATAATAATAATAATTATATTTATTTAAGGAGCCTAGTTGATGTTGGATTTACCTCACTTTATTTTTGACTCATTTTTATTTTATCTTTATTTTATATATTTATATTTATCTTATATCTTTATATTTCTTTTATATATTTAAAATTGTTCGTCTTCTTTGAGTTGCTAAGCTACCCCTAGTGCCCTCAAATTGTCCCTCGGGGACAAATAATGTTTTTCTGATTCTGATTATTAGACTGAAATAGCAGAGGCTCTGTAAATACCTGGGGGAAAACATTGCACGGTGGCAAAAAACCGTGCAGGAGAAGGTGGAACGTGTCAGATGGCCTTCTGGATTGAATCTGTTAGCGTCCGTCCGTTGTGGAAGCGGGTCAGAACCTCAGAACCCCGCCGCTCTCCGGGGTCGGAGCGAAGGCCATTAGAAAAAAAACAAACGCGGTTCTAAAACCCAGCTGTGACAACACAAGCAGTTTTTCACCAATGTACGCACGGAGAAGGAGCGAGAACACGAAGAACCTATGAAGGTTCTGAACTGAGAGACATAATCCAGGTATCGCAGATGGATTTGTTGACAACTAAATATGACTTGGCACTCTAGCAATTGTCAATGGAACTGAACATTTCTGGTTCCGTTCCTGGTTCGAATCCCAGGTACTCCTCCTGGCCAGTCCAAGTGTTGTTGAGCAAGACACTGAAACCCTAACTGCTCCCCTGGCGCTGCTGCTCAGCTGCCTTCTGCTCATGGGGCATCCGTGATGGTTTAAATGCGGTGGTCAAATTTTGCTGATGTTGTGCTCTATGTATAACTGACTATGACAATAAAGGTATTTCTTCTTCAAAAACAGTCGATCCACTGAAGACTGGAAGTTGTCAGAGGGTGTGAAGGGTTGGCAGTCTCTGTATGGGGTCATGTGATTGACAGCTGTCTGATCCAGGTTAAGCCCCGCCTCCGGCCCAATGGATTCTGGCCCCCGATTGGAGAAATATTTATTTCCTTTCTCATTTCAAGGTTGGGCCGTGGGTCCCCTCCCGGGTGTCATTGGGGCGAAAGCTGGTTTAACTTGGTCTGGTCAGCTGTCAATCAAGGCCCCACGTATGGAGACACCCAATCATTCACCCTCTTGTTTACCTGGGTACAATTTCGGGTCCAAAGTCGGCACACCGTCTGTTTTTGAACTACAGGAGGAAGACGGAGAGAAAGCAGTCAGTCAGTGAAAGGAAGTTAATGTGATCAATACGGGTTACTACTGATTATGAGTGTACATTTATCACAACCGCGTGCTTTCTTTAGCCTGCTAATGTTTGCGGAGGAGCATTAGCTGCCCTAGATGCACTCATTAGTTTTTTTGCGGTTATTCGTGTTTACACAAAAAAAATCCAGGTGAAAAAATTAAGCCAAGAGTTCTGCTGGATTAGCCTTATGAGTAGAGTGAATCTCACACACACACACACACACACACACACAGTAACTAGCTCTGAATCACTGCTTAGAGTGAGTCTGCAGTTAATGGATTACAAACGATGTAATCCCCATCGAAAACAACTGATGATGACATTGTTTAGCCCAGTGGCGGGGTGGGGTGGGAATGGTGTGCTTGTGTGTGTGTCTGGGGGGGTGAACATGACAAACGTACCGGCGAACTGCGAGCCAGCCGGTGGAAAAATACCAGATATAATCGCCAATATCGTCGTAGATGGCAAGGCAACCGCTGCTGTTGCTGCAAAGCGTGGTTGCAGAACCGGGATGCGTCCCTCCTGCTGTTAATGCTGTTCAGGAGTGTTTTTTTTGTTGTTTTTTCCCGACGGCTGGCGAAGGATAGTTTGGTTGTGCCAACGGAGTATGGCGTATTGATTGTTGCCAGCTTGTCTTCTTGTGTCTCCTCTCTAAGATACAAGTTTGTTTGGCGGGAGGGTTCTTCCAGTGTCTTGACAGCAGGCGCGGCCCTCCTGATCAAAACATCAAAATGTTTCTTTGGATGTGTCCCCTTCGCGTACCTCAAATGAAATGGTCAGCCGATTGGATGGGACGGACTTTGACCGAACACACCGATGTAGATCCTGCCATCAAAACCGGAGCTGATAGTCCACACCGATCACCCTGACAATGTTTTTTCCGCGGCTGGAGGATGATCTTGAAGGTATCAGCGAAGATTCTTCTCCTCTTAACTGTGACTGTGCCCGTGTCACGCTGACATCTGTTTACATTTTATGCCTTTTTCCCGTGTGGAGAAAGTCCAGTGGCAGGTTCCTCCTGAGCTCTTGAAACACTGCAAAGGCCAGTTCAGAGGCTCAACTGTCAAACAAGAATCGTCCCCATTCACTGAAGTTATATTTAATTAAAGCCGAGAAACAAAGTAAGACTGTGTGTGTGTGTGTGTGTGTGTGTGTGTGTGTGTGTGTGTGTGTGTGTGTGTGTGTGTGTGAACAGAGGGGGGCTCCAAGGCAGAGTGGAGCTTTCCGAAGAGACGGTACCAGGCGATCCCTTTTTTTTAAGAAAACAGTTATATGACGAGAAGAGCTGGTTTGCGCCATGACGCCCGGGCCCAGATAATCTCTCTTTCTCATATGTTCTCCATCTCCCCTCCTCCTCTCCTCCCCCGCACATGTTATCATTCAAAACTGCGCACAAAAAAAACACTGCACACTTACATAAATGAAAAGTGGGAAGGATAGTTCCGATGTACTGACCATATGTCGGGGATTTTGTTGTGTTTCCGTGGCGACAGTAACTGCTGACATCACTCGGCGGAGCGCGCATGCATTCGAGATCGGGAACGGGAAAGCGGGGACAAAACGGGGCGAGGAGCAGACGATGACGACGGGGCCATCGCCGCTCTCCTCCCGAACCTGAAATCTTCAACCCGAAAACGTGTAGATAATGACTGAATATCTGTCTATTCATCAGCGCTCCAGTGGCAAACTCCAGTACGGATCAAAAGCGGAAAATCAAATTATTGTCAATATATTTTCAGTTTTTGATCCGAGTTTGCCACTGTAGCTTTGATAAATCGACAGATAGTCAGTCATTATCAACACTGCCTCTTCTGCGATCCCATTTGGGAGTGAGGCGACCAGAGACGACTGTTTCAGATGGGCTTGTTGACAACTAAGCATGACTCGACACTCTTAACCTCACAGCAAGAAGGTTCCCGGTTGGATTCCAACTGGCTTGTGGTGTCTGTGCTCTCCCCCGTTCCTCTTCGGGTTCTCCGTTTTCCTCCAGCCGTCCGAAAACAGTCAGTAGATCCATTGAAGACTCAAAGTCGTCACCAGCGTGATTGGGTGTCTCCATATGGGGTTGTGTGATTGACAGCTGTCTGGTCCAGGTTAAGCCCCGCCTCTGGCCCGATGGATTCTGGCTCCGGTCGGGGAAATATTTATTCCCTCTCTCATTTCAAGGTCAGGCTGTGGGTCCGCTCCCGGTTGTCATCGGGGCGAGAGCGGGTTTAACCTGGACGGGTCAGCTGTCAATCACAGGGCCCGCATATGGAGACATCCAAGCGTTCAACGTTTCATCCACGGCGACAGACAATTTAAGCGTCTTCAATGAACCCACTGGCAGAGGACGGAGAGCACAGGCAGGAGAAGCGGTTCGGCCACTTAATCCAGAACCATTCTTGCCTTTAGGTGACGGTGTCAAACCGAATCAGCGTACCTGTCAGTCACCTCGGTTTTTTGGTTTCCGTCGGACCCAATCCCGGATTGGCTGGGATATTAGGCAAAAGGCTCACATGTGAGCGTGGAATGTAAACTTCAGCCGGAGCTGCCAGCCCCTCCCAGGATTCATTTTCCACGCTTTTTATTTAAATGCGACTTTTTTTTCCAGATTAAACACAGCGAGTTCAGTTTGTTCAGCGGGTTTTTGTTTGTTTGTTTATTTAAGCCAGTCGGCGAATTTACCTCTCTTTTTACCTCCTTTTACCTCTTTTTTTTTTAAAAGTCTAATTAAACCATATTAACCCATTTTTTCTGAATGGTGTCTCACCCGTTACCATGGTGTCTCCGGTTTCCAGAGCTCCTCCTGTGCGCTTCTCTTCCCTCACAACGTCGACCTTAAACTTACCAAAATACATTGTTTGAAGAGTCACGAGCGTTTTATGAATCACACGATTTTTTTTCTTTCTCTTTTGATTTTAACACTCAGTTCCACGTGATGTTTGTGGCGTGTACAACAGCGGCATCGCCACGTTTTTTTGTTTTGTGGGCTGGAGTCCCCCCCGTTATGCATTGACAGCATGTCCTCGGAAGTGTGTGTGTGTGTGTGTGTGTGTGTGTGTGTGTGTGTGTGTGTGTGTGTGTGTGTGTGTGTGTGTGTGTGTGTGTGTGTGTGTTAGTTTTTAACCGCTGCACACAGCTGCCCTACACTTTCCAGCTGGAAACCAGACAGTGGCAGCAGCAGCGGCGGCGGCGGCAGCAGCTGGAAAAATGGACAGAATGTTCTTGAGAGGGGAGGAAAAGGAGAGTGTGACCCAGCCAGACCTCCTCCACCTAAACTCTCCGACCGCCCCTCTGCCAAGCGCGCTGAAGAGGCGGGAAAGTCCCTGACTAGTTTTCGGGGACCCCCCCCCCCTTACCGGCGAGTACCTGTCCGACCTACCTACCTCTAACCCAGTCTCCATCATCTCCTCGCCCTCCCCTCCTTTCTTTGGAAAGCTCCGCTCTGCCTTGGAGCACAAACAAGAAAAAACAGCGCAGAAATGGAAAAAAGGGAGTGAGGAAGAGGAGGAAGAGGAGGAGGAGAGAGGGGGATGAAAGTGACCACAGGGAAGGCTGTGTTTAGTGGGTTAGTGGAGCACTGCCCTCGCTCTCAGCGACTTGGACCGCGCTGCCGCCATGCCGAGGCAGACACCCATCTCCCCCGATGACCGGACCTACAGCGCAGCAGCTCCTTATCGGCGTAAACCCTCCACTCCCACCTCTGCTCCCCCACCCCCCCACATCTCCTTCTGGCAGCAGAGGAGAAGGAGCTTCCTGAGAAGTTTCTCCTCCGGTTCTCCTCCCTCTGGAAGCCTCTTCGGCTGTTTTGGTTTCAACTCTTCATATTCCCTTCCAGACCCCCGGTGCCCACTCCTCCTATGTCATCCCTGCCGCTGCCACCGGTGGCGGAGCGAAGCCCAGTCAGACTATGAGCTCGCGCGCGTGCGTGTGTGTGTGTGTGTGTGTGTGTGTGTGTGTACTCGTGTGTGTGTGTGTGTGTGTGTGTGTGTGTGTGTGGGTGTGCGTGTGTGTGCGTGTGTGTATGTCTGAAAGTAATACTCCATGTGTCCAAAGGTAGCTGGGAGAACAGCAGCCTCTTGCTAATAGACGCGGTGAAGGTCGCATTACATGGTCATGCTGAGAACACACACACACACACACGCACACACACACACACACACACAAACTTTTTTTTTTCTCAGAGGCCTCCTTTCATTCACTGGCGTTCTCTCAAACATCCCTTACCTTTACCTTAACCTTAACCTTTACCTTCCCCTTACCTTAACCTTTACCTTTACCCTAACCAGGACCTGGATCTCATCAGCAGCGTCCTGACAGGTTCACAGCGACCAAAACAAAATGTTGTCAACAATGTGACCTTCAGCGGATTTGCGCTAATCGAGAGACGGGTGTGATGATGACGATGATGATGATGATGGTCGTTTTGTGGCCTTCCTCACACACACACACACACACACACACACACACACACACACACACACACACACACACACACACACGGAGGCACACACACACCCACACAGAGACACAAAAAGGCATACACACACCCAAATAAACCAAAACGCCCGGATCACAACCAAGAGAGAGATTTTTAGACAAGATGTGGGCACATCCAGGCAGAGCCGTGAGTGAA
>CAAKHD010008907.1:30804-42911 GCA_901007705.1 Fistularia tabacaria | reverse complement strand
CACACACACACCAATCAAAGCACGATTAAGTTCAATTATAGCTTACCGCTCCAGGCCCCCCCATGCCTCCCTCCCTCCCTCCCTCCATCTGTTCATCCATTACCTTATTCCTTCCACCCGTCCAGCGGCGCTCCGAACGCGTGTTCGTGTGTGTGTGTGTGTGTGTGTGTGTGTGTGTGTGGACGGCGGAGGCGGTTTCCATCGTCTCCGTCCAAAAACCGCCGCACAACGGCTCCATTATGTAGCCTACTGGGTGGATGGATGGAAGAGGAGGAGGGAGAGGGAGAAGAAGCATTTAAAAAAAAAAAAATGTCACATGTGAATAGAAAGTTCACGTGCTGCTCCCTCACTTCCTGTTTGTTGACACATCCGGCCCGGCAAAATTTAGATTCAAAGATTGCTCATGTTTTTCTCATTGCTCGTCGTCTGCTTCTGTTCCCGCCAGAGATTTAAGCAACAACCGGATCTCCACCATCGAGGAGAGGATCTGCGACAACCTCTGCAACCTAACACAGATGTGAGTCATCCGGCCAGCAGGGGGCGCCACCCCCGAGCAGTAGGAAACGATGCAACCCTGATTGCATTGGGGAATCAAGCAGCGCGACTTATACTTTAATTATGATACTTCCTATTATCGTGGTGTAGCTCCACCTCCTGGGCTCCGGGTTTTGTTTTGGGTGTTTTTCGGTTTGCTCGAGCTTCTGCCAAACATGCGGCGCCTGCCAGCGGCCCCGACCAATCGGATCAGTGGTTTCCTTCATGCTCCACTCTCCCGCAGCGACCTGAGCAGCAACCCTTTCGAGTGCGACTGCAAGCTGTTCCGTCTGGTCAGCTGGCTCCAGGAGAGAGGGGTGCGGGTTCGACGCCCGGATGCCATGCTGTGCAAAAACCCCCCTGAGCTGCGCGACCAGCCCCTGCTCAACGTCAGCGTGCTCACATGCGGTACCTGCCACACACACATGCACGGCTACTCCTTTAGTAAATTGAAAATAATAATCAAATAAGGCAGAAATTCACTTTTGGGTTCTTGCCCTGAGAATTGTATAAAAAATGATCGTGATTATAAAAAATGTAACGGCAATACACAGTAATATCTTGACTTGTGAGTTGAATTGGTTGTGTGATGGAGCTCCTATATCAAATTAAATTTCCCCATTAAAATGAAGAAGAATTTAAATGCTGTTAATCCGTTCCAGCCCCCCGCTTTTTCTTACGTGTTTTATAAATTGACCGAAAACAAATAATGTATGAAAAAATAAAAATTCATAATTAAACAGAATGTATAAGATAAAAAATAAAAAATAAATAAACTGCTTTTATTATGAAGTGTATTAACCTTGAAGATCCGAGGAGGTTTGGGGAGTTTTCTATCCCTTAATTTAACTTACTTGCTACACACTTAATGTCACAATGCATTGCTAAATGTCACTTCCACACTTTGCAATACTTTATCGCTAAACTTAAGTTAGTGACGGGGTGAATGCTAATCTTGTCTTAAAAACGACCAAATCGCTCTTAATCTGTTCCAGCCCCTTGTTTCTGTTTAGTGTTCTTAAATACGAAAAACGCACTTTTATAAATAACAGATAATGTATAGAAAATAACAATATATAATCAAAGAGAATGTAAAGAAATAAACTGGTTTTATTTCGTGGATTTACCTTGAAGATCAGACCAAAAAGCAGATGGCAGCGTTCGAACGGCTTACTTGCTACACACTTAATGCTACAATGCATTGCTAAATGTAACTTCCACACTTAACCACACTTTATCGCTAAACTTAAGTTAGCAACGGAGTGAACGCTGCTCTTCTTTTTCAAACAGTCCCCAACCGGCTTTGAACAAGTCTTCCAACGCCTCGTCCGTTGCTATTCCAACTGTCTGCTGCACCAAATCCCCGTAAATCTCAAAGATAATCAGTCACGGTATCTCATCAACAGCAATCTCTCCATCTCTTCATGGACGGGTCGACAACACGCACACCTCCATTATGTCTTTCCGTGATTTTCTTTGGGCGAGCGAGCTGCGAGCGGCGCGTCCTACTGTTTTTAAACGGCACTTCACGGACAGCGTCGGCCTCGCTCATCCCTCTTGTAACTAAGATCTCAGCTCATATCACAACGCAAAAAAAAACAACTGAGCGATGGCTCTCATAAGTCAAGGTTCCTCTGCATGGTCTTTAAAGACCTTTCCGAGGCATAAACGTCCTTATCAGCTCTTAACTTTTCGAAGAATGGTGTTTATAAAGCAGGATGAAGAGGTTAATAAGGCAAGAAAGTTGTTTGTGTTTCCCCTCATGATGGACTCTCCGTGTCCAGGTCTGAATTACGCCGCCTGCCTTGAGGACACCAGCAGCGGCGGTGGGGGCCGGAGTGAGCTGGTTATCTTCAGCTCCTCCACACCGGGCAACTTTACGCGGCAGCAGTGTAACAGCCTGTGCTTCACCGCCTCGCACCGCTACGGCGGCCTGGGGGCGCGGCGGGAGTGCCTGTGCAGCACCAACTCCGAGCCCAACTTCATCAGCGAGTCCCAGTGGTCGGCCGCCTGCACCAACCCCCAAGTTATGAAGGTACGGCGCCAGGAAATAACCTGATCCGCGCCCCATCCCAGCCAACTGTAATTGTCTACGGAGGAAATGAGTCACATTTGATTTTAAAGCTCTGAATTATTATTTTTTTTAATATCTGAATCCGGCTCAAATCCCCTGTCTAAAAATCAAGTTTTTCCCGCCCGAGTCGGAAGAGCAGTTTGTATTCCCTGGCATTTTATACTGTAACTAAACTCATTTATTGTTTGCTGTTTAATGTAACAGTGCACTTTAACTTATAGGCTAGCTTGCTATTATTATCATTATTTTGTAAATTTTATGTCACCATGGGATTGTGAGAAATGTCTTCTTGATTCCTCTTTATGTCCAGTACATGCGGAGAGATTGATGACAATAAAACTGACTTTGACTTTGAAAAAGTGACAAAAGAACCATCAAAATATTGTCCTAAAAAAAATCTATGCGTGCAGGAATGCGGGTGGACTCTGGCCAAAGACGTCTTCGCTGTCGACTTCTCCGTCTCCCTGAGGCCCCTCCCCCCGCAGAGCGTCCACCACCTCGTCGGCTTCTCGGCGACCTCTTCCGTCGCCCCGGTGACGTTGTCGTGGGATTTCGGCGACGGCACACCGCGGGTCAACGCCACGGGGTCAGAGGTCACTGCGGCAATGCACAAGTATGGACTCCCGGGGCAGTACGCAGTCAGCGTGACGGCGTGGGCCATGCACAAGGAGGTGAGCGCACATGCACACACACACACGTGTATCAATAGCATTGATTAACATTGCACAAGAGCCGTTTTACTTCCTTCCCTATCTTATAAATGTGAGTAAAGTAGTCTTCGGTCAAATTTTGAATCGACCCATCTGTGCACAAACACACAAACACACTCACAGGCTTTTTGCATTTTAGCGTAGTGGCAGTTGCATGTGCTACTCTGAAAGGTTTACATCATTATGTTTTCCTTTTATAACACCTTTTTTTGTGCTTTCTTCTCATTATGGCTCGCAAAAACATTGAAAGGGCTAGTGCTAGTGGTGTTTAGAAGAAGTTAAGGATTACAGTCGCTATGAAGATGGAAATAATAGCTGTGAGAGCGGTGAAAATGTGAGAGCGATGTTCCCGGCAAGTATTACGACATGGCTAAGTCAACCATCTGTACTTTCCTGAAGGACAAAATCGCGCAAAAGACGGCTGATGTGACTAAGGGGCGACTACGCTAACCAAGCAAAGGTCTCAAGTCCTAGAAGAAGAAGAAAAGTGATTGCTCGTTCGGATTTATGAAAAACAGCTAGCTGGAGATAGCGTTAGCGAGGGTCTCATGCGAGAAGGCTTTACTTTTGCTGATGAAGTGAAGGAGACGCAGAGTACAGCTGCCGGCAAGCAAAGAAAGAACACCAGAAACACAGCAATAATTAAAGTTATCCTTAATTCCTTTTGTTTTTTGCCACAAATAAACCCATAAAAAAGTTTCAAAAGAACAGATCAGTGGGATTAACATTTATTTCAATGGGAAACGGTTTGCGAATATTTCGGTTCACGAACGGGATCAAAGAAAGAATTAAATTAGTAAGTCGAGGTTCTACTGCTTTTCTTTTTCTCAGTTTTTATTTATTACTGAAATCATTTTTGTGCAATAATTTACCACCCACCTGTACTTTTTTTTTTTTTTCACCGTCTTCTTACAACGCATATGTCAATAAAAATCTTGAATATCTATTTAATATCCAGTTTTCCACGCATGGCGAGGTGACGGTGATGCTCCCCGCCAGACTGGAGCTGCGCTGTCCCGCCCTGGCCGTGGCCAACAACAGCCTGGACTTTACGCTGGTCGCCTGGGGTGCCGCCGGCGTGGACGTAGACTGGGAGATCACCAAGGACGGCGTCGCCGTGGTGAAAGGTGAGGCGGAAAGGGATTCCATCCGGCAGTATTTAAGTGGGATTTTGTGCTTCGCCTGAAAAAAGCCTTTCCACCGGCACAATGCTGTGTTTTTCCTTGTAGTCATTATCTATATCTGCTGTGTGTTTAGATGGAACCACAGCAGCAACGCTAAATTAGCCTGGGTTAAGAAAAAAAAAAAAAAAATACAGGAAAAAGTCCTCTGGGCATTTATTTTGTTTTTTTTTTCTCGTATTTTAGGTATTTTTATTCTCACTGCAATGTGGAGCTCAAACCGCAGATACAGTGGAGCTCCTCTTTGAAAGTCAGCCAGCAAAACAAAACCCCAAACCCCTGCGTGAATCACGCTTTTGCAGTTTTAGAAAGCTGCTCTCGTCCATTCGGGACACAGGAGACGTGGAATAAACCGAAAACCGTGACAGTGGGAGGGCGGGAGGTCCGTCCGGAGGACAGGGGGATCTATATTTTGACCAAAAGGTCTTTGAGTGTGGAGAGGTGGAATCATCCAGATCCTTTTCTCTCACCATTGCCGTCACTGCAATAATTTAATCATGCTCTCAATCAGCCGTGTTCCTCAGAGCTCCGGCTCCAGAACCATCCGGACCGTCCAGAGTTGTTGTTTTTTTTCGTCTCTCTTTCCCCAGCTGATCTTGACATCTTGGCTTGAATCGAAGAGGACTTTTAATTTTTTTGTATTTTAATTTCTTTATTAAGTGTTCCATCTTCTGGCTGCCAGTTTCCCTCTGCCCTGATCTGTGCAGTCCATATTGGAGGAAGAGGTTTTAGCTCAGAACTGAGGTGGAATCACAATCAGAATCAGAATTGCGTGATTGATCCCCAAGGGGAAATTGCCTTTTGGTTGCAGAAGCAGCTCAAAGGAATACAAGATAAGGAGTACAAGATAAGAAAATATAAGCCTCAATATAAAAATCTGAAAAGTGAAAAATAAAATAATAAAACTACAATGGCCCTTTAAGATACGAATCACTTTATATATATATATTTTTTAAGATACTAAGTGTGTTTTGACCAAATTCTATCCTTGAAATAAGGAAAAACAATTCATGATACCAGTACGAGAACGAGAAAGTCAAAATTCGAAGTTTACGCGGTACACGCCAAGTGAGCCTGTAAAATCTTAATAACCTTTCCCATACTAAACATTTCCTATACTCTGAAACGAGTAGCGATTTTCACGTCGTGTGAAATGGACAGGGCGAGATGCTCAATGCACGCAATTTGCAGTAGATGCAGAGAATGATGCTATGGTGGCAGAGCCAATCAGAGCCCAGGATACAGAACACCATGCTCTGCTTGGTCGCCACCCTGAAATTGCTTATTTACCAGAAATTCGAAATCATAAATATATAAAAAATACATTTTTAACGCAAAAACACATACAGTATAGCGAAAAATATAAAATGTTATGTTATTTTTTGAGCAATTTAAGATTATTAAATTTTAGAAATCGGCGATACAGTGAAAGGTGAGCTGCGATTATGGCGAGGGACGACTGTACAAGTATATATATGTATATGTATGTGTGTATCTGTGTGTGTATATATATGTATGTATGTATATATATGAATATATATGTATGTATGTATGTATATATATGTATGTGTACATATATATATGTATTTATATATATACACATACATAGGTGAATATACAGTTCTGAAAAAAGATCATTCCTTTTTTACATTTACCCAGTTTTGCTAATCCGACTCGTTTTCAGACCAGCCTCTTTCCTAACCATCTGTTGTTATTGCATTGCAATGTGTTTCCCGCCATTACCGGTAACTAAATCCTTAACCAACACCCTGTGTGTGTGTGTGTGTGTGTGTGTCCAACCAGCCTCCCCCCACTGCCCAAAGGACGGGGTGTATCACGCCGAGTCGTCTCGCTGCTTCCAGCTGGTCCCAGTGGAGCTGAGCTGGACCGAAGCTCGGCAGCAGTGCTGGGACCGCGGAGGCGAGCTGGCCACGGTCCGAGACGAGGCTCTGCGGAACCGGCTGGCCCACAGAGTCACACAGTGAGTTGAGGCGTGATGACTTTATTATTGACTGGAAGTTTGTGTGTGTTTCCGAAACAGAAATCGTTGCTGGGGAATCTTTGTAGTAGAATAAGCAGTTATTTCTGCGACACCTGCATTGACTCGACATCGGCAGATAATCGGTTACATAAGCGTTCTCACCGGTTCCTGCCCATCTTGAGTTATTTTATGACTTTTTTTAATAAATTTACATTTCATCGTTCTTTTCATTACCACACCGAGAAAATAAATAAAAAGGATTTGTCGTCGATCCTCACATCTGCCGCTCCCCTCTCCCTGTTTGAGGACGCCGGTTGGTCGCCGTCTGGTGTTTTTTAGGTTGAAGGAGGTCATAAAAAACACACAAACACACACACACACACACAAACATCTGCAAAAGCACAGCTGCACTGTAAGTTCAGTACCCCGTGAGGAGCGTGGATTTCAGTGTGTGTGTGTGTTTGTGTGTGAGAGTGTTTGTGTGCACACCATATGTGTGCGATAATGTGCCTGAGTTGAGTGTGTTTGTGTGTCCACAAAAGGATGTTTGTGTACAAGTGTGTGAGTATATGTGTGTGTTAGTGGGCCTGTTTTGCCCAGTTTTCAGTGCACGACATATACATGTTATTGTGTGTGTGTGTGTTTCTTCAACACTCAGGAAGTCGAAAAGCAAAAACCTGCTGAAGCCTGAGTTTATCCCCCCCGCTCCTGGCCCCCCCACCTTACATAACTAACTTTTTTTTCATCAGGACAGCCACAGAGCCCCCTTCCACACACACACACACACACACACACACACACACACACACACACACACACACACACACACACACACACACATGCTTTTCTCCCTCTTTTCTTCAGCTTTTGTTTTTTAACCCCTGTCAACCCCCTCTCAGATGTCTCAGAGAGAGAGAGAGTGAGGGATGGGAAAATAAAACTAGAAAGGAAATAGGAGGAAACTGCTTGAGAGCAACTTCAAACGGATCTTCCTCCTGCCCCCCCCCAACCCCCAGCTCCACCCTTCGCCGTCGTCTGACCACCGTAATGTCTTCCTTATGAAAGTCCTCTATCAAAAGACAGACTGCGATTTTCTGCTAACAGTGCGTGAAACAAAAAACAAAAACAAAACAAGAATAGAAGGCAGACACCGAGGATGATTTTCGGGGGGCTGTCAGCTGGAGCCCCGAGTGTTGCATCCGATTTTTCCACAGAAATCAAGGACGGGAATTGACCGCCTCCCCCTCCCCTCCCCGACAAGGAAAAATCACTGATTGACTAAAGTGCACTGCTTCTTCCAGAATCTGACAGAAATCACTGTCACCTCCTGGAAAAAAAAAGTTGTTGTTTTTTACCTTCTATCCTTTTACCGGGTTGTTTTTGTTCCCCCCCCCCGTGCGATGCCGAAGATGTGTGTCCTCTTGCTCGATTTTTCCGCCTCAGCAGCCACATGGCTCAATATCGAGCGGCACCCGCCGTTAACCCCCCCCTGTGCTGGCCTTTCTCCCCCCCACCCCCTCCTCAGGGAACGAGGTGCGTGGCTCGGTTTGAGTGACGTGGCCACCCCGGGCCGGCTGCGCTGGGTGAACGGCTCGGAGGCTCGGGCCGGCGAGGAGGGCCCGCCGCCGCGCTCCCCGATCTCCGGCGGGAATGTGTGCGTGTCGCTTGACCAGCGCGCCCAGACAAGCTCGCACCCCTGCAACGCCAAACGGGCTTACATCTGCCAGTACGCCCCCCAAGGTATCCGCCATGCGCGCACCGGCACCTGCACCAATAACACAAATATAGAGACGCATTCAAAATTCATTTATTCATTCATTAGCTGTGGCGCTAATCCTGCAAAGGGGATTCTTGGACCTGATCCCAGCGAGGATTAAACATCAACGGAAATTCTTCTGCAACCATCCTCAGCTACACAACAATATCCAGTAAATTTAAGTCAAAGCTTAAGAAAACTGACATATATTCTGGTCAAATCAAAAAAATATACTAACCCCGAGGTGTCAGTCGGGCTAACCTAAGCCAGAATTAGTTGTTTCTTGGTTTTCGTCGCTTGCATTTTGCGTTCTTGCGTTTAAAAACCCCTTTGTAATTGGAGGATTACCAGGTGCTAATGAATTAGAATGCTGCATACTGGGTATTATTACATAGACATCGACTAGCAGGTGCTAATGAATTAGCATACCACATAGTGGGTATTACATAGAGATAGACTAGCAGGTGCTAAAGAATTAGCATGCTACATAGTGGGTATTATTACATAGATGTAGACATAGACAAACTTTATTTGTTATACAGATTTGCATCAAATTAAATTTTGATCAATTGGCTCAGAGCACAGCGGGAATATTGACAGGAACAATTGATACAAAAAACGGAATAGTGTACTTCTAAAAACATTTGTATAAAAGATAAATAAAGGTAGATCTATTAATCAGTCCAACTGCTGGCTAACACCCAATGCAGCGTCATGAGAATGGTCTAAACAATTAATCCAGCAATGATCATGTGACATGAACCGGCAGCTTACCGTCGGTAGGCTTGAATAGTGCATTGGCTCTGACCAATCAGAGCTTGCAAAAACAAGTTTTAGCTGTTGGAATTTTCCGCCGGCGATGGGATGAGCGCCGAAATATTTACGATCCGCCTCCTTCCCCACAGTGCGTGTCCCGGATTCAGGGATCTACATGGTGGGCCTGCCGGCGTTTCCCTCCCACAGTCCTCTGCAACGCGTCTCTGCCCAGCAACTCTCCTCTGCACAAACACCCGGTGGCACCATAGAGGTCGGGAGAGTGAACAGCCCCACCTTCAGCCCACTATCTAAATGTTGTCATGTAGCCTTCTGACCGTTTTGTCTCCGCCCTTCCTGCAGGTGTTGATGTTCCCGGCGCTGAGCTTCGTCCACGCCGGTCGCCTCTCCTCCTTGGAGTTCGTTGCGCAGGAGCTCCGCACGCAGGTCCACGTCCGCTTCCAGACCTACAGGCCTCGCTGCCACCACCCGGGCCTGCGGCTGCTGCTGCCAGGTGGGTCGGAAACGATTACAGCGGCAGGTGTTTAGACCAAACGTAGGCAGCCTGCACCCGGAGCGGCAGGTCAGGGAGCGCAGGAAGTGACCGACCCTGTCTGAGGCTGTTAGGCGGGTGAGAGGGACGAAGAGGCCGCTTAGAAAACACAACAGCGATGCAGAACAAGACAGAAAAGAAGGTCAGCCCCCATCAGACTGCTTGCCATCTCACCAGAGCTACCTGGCGCCGAGCACAAAGGACGGAGAGATGCTTTTCGTGTTGTTGTCTCCACGGAGACAAATATCAAGGATTGTTCGGACAGCGCAGGAAGAGGTGATGTGAGACACGGGAAGCCCGCGGGGAGGCGGTTCCGTCTTTGAAGACAAGTCATTTCTCAGAGGTTTCAGCTTTTAGTACAAAGTTTAGCAGCAGCACGTCAATCGTCACATGATGGAATACCCTCATTTTTTTGTTAACCATTTTACACTCAAATTACCTATTTATTTATTTATTTATTAGTTGCACGATTATGTTATGAGTAATATATTCTGATTCATTATATTATTCTTAATAGTCATATATTATTGTGATTATTACCAGTATCAATAAAAATTATGGAGATTAATGGTTTTATTTATTAGTTATTTTATGAATAATATTTACGATGGTTATTGTTATTCTTATTTCTTAATAATCCTATTGTGATATATCTATCATTTTTATATGATGTATTACTGTTGTATTATTATAGACCGCATGCAGCTCCTCCTGATCCCGTGGAATATAAACATTAATTAATATATTATTAATAATAATAATTATTATGAGTTATTTGTTTATTAACTATTTTATGAATACTAATAGGTGTACTATGGTTATTGTTATTAATATCTTGATAATAATAATATATTAATAATAACATTAATATATATTATTCGAATTTTATATATGATGTATTACTATGTTACTGCATTATTCTTATATACTGCATGCAGATCTTTCTGATCAGTGGAAAATAAACATTTATTTTCTGTGGCAGGCTGTGGGGGTCCTGTGTGTTCCCCGCTGGCCGTGTGCGTCCCCGGTGACACGCGGGATGCCGAGATCCCGCCGTGTCCCCGACACGAGCAGTGGTGTCCGTTCCGGCGCCTGTGCTCGCCCCTGTCCGGCCCCTGCCAGCCGTCCGCCTGCCCCAACTGCACGCATACGTACCGCCTCCCCGCCGGCGCTTTGCGACCCCGCTACGCCCTGCAGGACGAGGTGGCCTTCACGCTCCCGGCCGGACCGAACGCCAAAATCCTGGTGAGGAAGAACCCTCCAGCGGTTTGTGGGGCTCTGTTGTCCTCTGTGCGGCTTTGACGTGTTGTTTCCGCTCCGTATTAAGCTGAGAGACCAGCTGGAGGACCTCCTGGTTTCCCCCGGCGACGTCATCGCCTTGCAGCACGACGGCGGCCCCTCCTCCCTCCTCCGCTGCCTGCCTTCCCCGACGTCACCATGGCGGCAGCCCGTGCTGGCTTTCAACCAGTCGGAGTGGTTCATGTTCAACGGCACCGGGCAGGATGTTGAAACTCCGGCGGACCTGACCCCCGACCCGGAACTGGACGTCGAGGCGCTGGTGAACGACGGCGAGGGGGCCTGGCTGGAGGAGGCTGTGTGCCCGGTCAGGGTGCTCTACGTGGGGCAAAGTGAGACCCGGCTGCAGGGCGCCCAGCTCTCCGCCGGTCTCTCACAGCCCGGACTCTACAGCCTGCTGGTAAGGCCCCAGTGGTGCATCCCAGCATCCGCAATGCAAGAAGCGCGGGGGAATTAGCTCTAAAGGCACATTTCTTTTGTCCGTCCCAGGTGACCACGGCCGAACCGTCTTACCCGGCGTCGGCTTCCTGTCCGCTCCGTGTGGTTCCCCCGCTTGGCTTGGCCATCCTCCACCCGCCGTCCAAGAACAACACGCTCTACCTGCAGCCCAACAACACACGGCTGCTGCTCCGCGTCCAGTCGCGCTACGTAACCCGGGCTTGCCGGCGCGGGAGCAACGCCAGCGTGACCTTCCATCCGGACTGCCCGGCGGAGTTCGCGTCCTCCTGCCACCCCGGGTCGCGCTCCCCGACGGGGGCAGAATCGGGAGAGCCGAGCCTGTACGCCGTGCTGGACCTGGGGCTGGCGGAGCAGGGTGGGCCGGTGCAGGTGGAGCTGGAGGCTCGCAACAACGTGACGGAAGCTAACCTGACCGTGGTAGTTCACCTGGAGGAGCCGCTGCGGGGCCTGGTGGTGCAGCCACACCCAGCTAGCAGGGTGCTGATGGAGTCCGTGGTGGTGAGTTTGAGTTCCTACTGTCATCAGCGATGCATCCGATCCTGCAGCATTGTGAGGTTTCTTCTTCGTGTGTGCATCAGAGCTACACCGCCTCAGTGCTGGAAGGCACCGACCCCACCTTCAAGTGGACGGTGGACGACAAGCCCTACTTCACCTACTACAACACCGTCCTCAACGTCATCTACCAGCACGCCGCCATCTACAAGCTGACTGTGAGTCCCCCCCCCCCCCCCCCCCCCCCCCCCCCCCCCCCCCCCCCCCCCCCCCCCCCCCCCGCGGGGGGGCGCGGGGGGCGGCGGCCGGGGGCCGGGG
>CAAKHD010008907.1:13696-29893 GCA_901007705.1 Fistularia tabacaria | reverse complement strand
ACTGTTGGTCCACATCTCTATCAATGGAGGGATTGATAGAGATGTGGACCAACAGTTAATGGACAGAACGATGAAATAAGTTTTCTGTTTGCTTTTAGGGCTGTGTGAACAATGTGCATCTGTTTGCTCCTTTTCTTCTTGAAATTCCCCCCCGCCCCCCCGTTCCATCCCTCCTGCTCTCTCTCTCTCTCTCTCTCTCTTTCTTCCTGTGCTCCATAAAAGCCTCAGATTTATAACAGTGTGGTCAGGGGCAGATTGCTGACTAGAATTTTCCCTTCTGCTCCGCTGTTTCCTCTGTGCATTTTTTTTTCTTCCCTCAAGTCTTTCCACTCTTTGCTCCTCCCCCCCCTTTTCTCCCTCTCAACTGCGGCGCACTCTTTCGCCCCCCCCCTCCTCTTCCCCCCTTCAGTTGTTCCTTGGTCTTCTCGAGTTTAGGACATTTCCAATGATTTCCCCTTAAGGCAACTTTGTCAAATACCATTCCCGTTTTCTCTTGTTCCACATTCTCTCCGTTCAGATGGTCTTTCGGTGACGGGGGCTACAAGGAGTTCGAGTTCCGGCCTCCTCACAGCCCCCGGCTCGTGTGTCCTGACTCCCCACACCAGGTCCTCCTGAGCAACAACATCACTTACATCTACTCCCAGCCAGGTGACTGACATTTCAGTTCAGTCTGCGATAGCTTACTCACGTGGGATTTGGAATTTGTCGTAAAACCCTCCCTCCGTCCCCGCCCCCTACAGGAATCTACACCGCCGTGGTGTCGGTGTCCAATCGCTACGAGAACATCAGCCAGAGCATCAACATGAGCGTTTATAGTATCCTCACCCGCGTGGACATCCAGACGGAGCCACAGCTCCTCCTGGCCGCTGCGTCGGCCGAGTTCGAGGCCCACCCGTTGCCCTCGCCCTACGGCATTCACTACGACTGGAGCTTCGGCGACGGCTCTGGCCCGCGGCAGGGTCGGCGGGTGGCGCACACTTACGCCAACGGCGGTGCCTTCATGGTCTGCGTTTCAGTCAACAACACCATCAGCTTCATGGAGGCCTGCGAGCAGATGTTCGTGTACGACAAGATCGAAGGCTTGACGGCTGAAAGCTCCTCCCCCACCGAGCTTTACAGCCCCACCAGGGTGTGGGGGCGCTTGACCTCGGGCAACAACGTCACGTGGACCTTCTCCGCTGGCGACGGGACCGTCTCCACCGCATCCGAACCCTACTGGTCGCACAGCTACGAGAAAGATGGGAACTACTCCGTGAACGTCACCGCCTCGAATGCCGTGAGCGCAATGTGGACCGTTCTTACTGTGCAGGTGTTTGACTTCCAAGTGGTCAGGGTGGAGCCGTCCGGATGCGTCCAAGAAAGGATGCCCGTACATTTCCAGGCCTGGGTGTCCGGTAATGTGTCAGCCCATCTTTACGAGTGGAGCTTCGGCGACTTCGGCCCCAACGAGACGCACCGCGGCAACCCCGGGGTCTCGCATACCTATTGGACCAGTGGGAGCTACCAGCTCTCCCTGCTTGTCTCTGGGGGGAGCAACAAGAGTTCCAAGGCCTGCTTCTCCAGCTGGGTCTGCGTGCAGCCGGCGCTGGCCAACATCAGCCTCGTCGTGGGGAAGGCTCACTGTGCCGTCGGCGAGACGGTTCCCCTTCGGGTCACGGCTGAGCCAGAATTCAACTACACCTATCTGTGGGACTTTGGAGAGGAGGGCGGGGAGGAGGTGCTCCTCCACGGTTTTGGGAACGTGGTTGCGAAAGAGTACAGAAACCCTGGCCGTTACTTGGTGACGGTGACGGTCTTCAATAACATCTCCGCGAGTAATTCCAGCGTTCTGATCGAGGTTCACCAACCCGTCGGACCGATTGATATCCAACATAACGGCACCAGGCAAAATAACCTGACAGTGAAGGCACCGTATTTGTTTGCAGCTTCTGTCGCTGCCTCAGACGTCACTTGCACGTGGGACTTCGGGGACGGGAATGTTCTCGTCGGCCCGAATGTCCACCACGCCTACAACCTCTCTGGGACCTATAACATTTCTTTGATGGCCTCCAACGCGGTGAGCCGAAACCGAACCGTTCTGCCCGTGACCGTGCTCACGCCGGTCCGCGGGTTGACCATCAATGCCAGCTTGATCAACGTGCCGCTCAATGCCTCGGTGTTCTTCGAAGCCCACATGGACGAAGGCGACGCCATCCGTTTCTCCTGGATCCTGTGCGACCGCTGCACCTCCATCCCCGGGACGCACAACATGTACTACACGTTCCGCTCCGTTGGGACCTTCAACATCATCGTGACGGCGGAGAATGACGTGGGGACGGCACAGGCCAGCATCTTCCTGTTTGTGCAGCGCGAGCTGGAAGGGTTGCAGATTTTAGCCGAGGAGGGGATAGTGGGAGGGAGGGGACTGGAGGGTTGCTGCTTTGCGACCAACCGCGTTCTCCACCTTCAGGCCGGTTTGAGGGAAGGAACGAACATGACGTTTACTTGGAACATCATCAGAGAGCAGGATCCCGCCAGCTCGAGCTTCAACTTAACCGGGAAGGCGGTAGAGGTTAGTTTCTCCACTCCGGGTCCGTGCGAGATCTTTCTCCAAGCAGCCAACCTACTGGGCCAGCTCAGTGTTAACAGAACCATCCACTTCATGGAGCCGGCCGGTGGGGTGAACCTGGAGATAAGCGACAACCCAGTGGCGGTCAACAAACCGACCAACCTGACGGTGCATACCAAGGAAGGCCTGGATCTGCAGTACCGCTGGGCCGTGGACGGAGACTTCCTGCAGTGGGACAAACCGTGGAAGACGCACTCCTTCGACAGTCCAGGCCTGAAACTCGTGACGGTGGAGGTCTTCAACGAGGTCAGCTCAGAGCTGGAGTCGAAGAACGTCAGCGTCCAGGAGGTCATTTCAGGCCTGGATTTCAACGCGACCAATGTGATCGAGCAGCGCTACCTAGCAACAGGCGTTAGCGTCTCCTTCCAGGGAGAGCTGCTGACGGGAACCAACGTGACCTGGACGTGGCTCATCGACGGGAGGACAGAAACCGGGAAAAGGAGCTCGGTGATATTCCAGGAGCCCCAGATGGCTGTCGTCACTCTGAATGCCACCAATGATGTCAGCGGGGACAGCGTTTCGAAGGAGTTCTTCGTCCAGGACAAAGTCCAGGGTCTGGAATTGAAGGCGAATAAGATGACCGCAGGTGTGGGCGAGAAGGTGGAGTTCACCATCACCATGGCGGCGGGCTCCGACGTCCTCTTGGTCCTCAGCATCAGCGGAGATGCCACTGTTAACCCGCAGCCCAACCAAACCTACATCCACATCTTCACCAGGCCGGACACCTACATGGTCAACCTTACTGCTCATAACAAGGTACAGGTGAAGTCTAACCTATGTATCTATGAACTTCTGCAAACGTTTTCATGTTCGTGTTCACAATGTATCAACGCAGGTGAGTTCCAAAAGGAGACAGCTGCATCTGAACGTGATGGAGCTGGTCCGCGGGGTATCCGTTAAGGGGAGCTTCGCGGCCATCCCTGTGGGTGTGAATAAGGTGTTTGTGGCCAACATCCTGACCGGCAAACCCGTCACCTTCCTCTGGACCTTCACCATGAACCACCTGCACCCGGTGTCCAGGTTGGGCAAAGAGGTCAGACCACCCCGATCATCTTCTTTCTTCTTAATGCGCATAGATAATTCGCCTTGAGGCTCGGCTGCTGCGCCGGTTTTGACGACTGTTGGTTCGTCAACAGTGTCATTTCACGCCAGGAGAACCCGGCGTCTTGACCATTTTCATGAGGGCCTTCAACACGCTGAGCAGCCAGAATATCACCAGTAACGTGCTGGTGCAGAACCTGCTGACGTCCGTCACTCTGCATGCCGCGCCCCGCGACACCTTCATCAAAAAGACCGTTTCCCTGACGGCCGTCGTCACGCCCAAGTCCACCTCCGTGGAGTGTCTGTGGGACTTCGGCGACGGCTCTGCTCCACTTCACACCAACACCACAGCCGTGGGTTACGAGTACAGAAACCCAGGGAACTACATGGTCCAAGTAGGTCCCAGCACCCATGATGACATGTGGTATCTTCAGATGGTCAGGTTTGATGTTCGACTCCAGTTTTTATTTTTAATTTCCTCCCCGTTAGGTGAACTGCAGTAACCTAGTGAGCTGGTTTCTGGACCAGGTGGAGGTGAACATCAGCCTGCTAGGGTGCGAGGAGCCGGAGGTGCAGGTGGTGCAGGCCCCACGCCTGACCATCTGGCGATCCCAGCCCGTCCTGGTGGAGGCCAGCGTGGACCTGAAGGGCTGCGTTCGCTACGGGGCTCAGTACCTCTGGCAGATACACTCGGGGCCATCCTGCGATATTGAGCAAGCGGCGGCCGTGCCCGCTGCTCGCTTGCCGCAGGAAGTAGACGTGCGGCGGCTCCAGCTGTCGCTGCCCAAGATGGCCCTGTCGGTGGGGAACTACACCTTGCTGTTTTCCCTGTCATATGATGGCGTTCCGCTGAGAAAAACCGCCTGCCTGAATCTCAGTGTCATGGCCGCCAGGTGGGTGACCAAGTCAACGCCCAGTTGATCCATCTGATTTCAGAAGCCAGACGGCCGCAAATCTCATCGTATATGATCCGCAGGGATCCATTCCAGTGGGTGTCGGGGGCTCGCTCTGTGTTTCGTTCTTAACGTTCTCCCCTCCCCGCCTGGGTTCCAAAAACGGTCATAGGGTCCAGTCAATGACAGTGAATGGATGCCTCTGTGCGTAGCCCTGTGATCGACAGGGCTAACCCCGCCTCTCAGCCAGTCTTCCAAAGTTACGACGAAAGTGAGGCGTTTAAGATAAGATGAGATAAGATAGTACTTTCTCAATCCCCATAGGGGAAATTAGATTATCACAGCAGCGTAGCAATAGCAAATCAACAAATATGGATATAAATATAATTAGCAGAGATAATTAAAAGGACAAAGACAACAGCAAGGATAAGAATAGATAACAGAGTGACAACGACAAGGATAAATATGGATAATGGAATGACAGCAACAAGGACAAAAATAAATAAATAAATAAGCCTGTTGAAGATGGAACGACAAGAAGGATAAAAATAGATAGCGGAATGACGACAACAGGGATAAACATACTTCATTACTTTGAGGACGTTACATGGTGGACCTTCAGTAAAACTGTATTACTGAGCGTGTCGGTGATGTCATTTCCTGCAGGAAATGACAATAAGCGAGTCCATCTTGTGTTGATAACCAGCAGCCGTTTCAGGGCACCCCGAAAGATTCAGCCAGACGTTTGACAAATGATCCGGCTGTTTAAATCAGTGCTTTAAATGGACAACTAAAACACCTTCTCCATTACCGCCAGGCTGATGCCCATCATAGAGGGGGGCACCTACAGAGTATGGTCCAGGACCCAAGACCTGCAGCTCAGCGCCGAGCAGTCCTACGACCCCAACATGGACCCGGACAGCCAGTCGCTCCTCCACTACAACTGGGAGTGTCAGAGCACCTCCAAGGTGAGGAAATTTGTGGCGCAATGATCCCAACATCTAGAGCCCTTTTACCTCCCAGGATTGTATCATTTGCTGGCAGCCGGTTTATCTATCTTTATTGCGCTCTCTCTTTCTGCCACTTCCTCTCACTCCCGCTGCTTGATTTTAAATGTGTCCAGTTATCGGGCGGCGCTCCATTCGACCCCGTTCGCACCCTCAGGTGATGAATCCATCTGGTATTCCGGAATGGAGACGTTACGCAATGACAATCTGGCCCCTGTGGTGCGTCGAGCGCATTCTTTGGCCTCTTTGTGTGCGAAGGAGTGTAAATTCATTTCGTTTTTTTTTTTTTTTTTTTTAATCTTTTTTTTTTTCTATGCAGTGCTTACTTGGCTGGGAAGAAAAGCTCATTACAAAAACCTAACAGGATGGGTGCGTCTGCCCTGCGTGTGTGGGTGTGTGATTATGTAACTGTTAGGCTATACACGCAGTGTTTTACTTTTGGTAAAATGTACATAAAAATTTAAAAATAAACAGCGTTTACAAAACGGTGCACATTTTTAATTGTAAATGAAGGCAGTAAATATACATTTTAGTTCTGTGAGGAAAAAAAATTGTGCATTGTTTTGTAGATGTAAAATCGGTTTGGTAAAAAATTTATAAATATAATTTAAAACAGATACAAAAATATATAAATACTTTTTAAACTGTACTAAACATGAATATATACATACTGTTTGTATAAAAAATAATACTTTTTTTTTTAAACTGTAACTATAAACCTTGTTTTATACATATATATGTATATATGTATATAATTATTTTATATTATGTATTGTCCATATAAGTATTTTTACAAATATGCCCATTATTGAAAATGTGCATGTTTTCTCAAGACATGTATATAGATATATATAAATAAACTCAAATATATTTATATAAATATATACATATAATTGTATATATATGTGTGTATATATGTATATTTATTTTACATTTTTTCTGCAGTGACAATAATTGAATTCCATAAACCTCGATAATTTGGTCTCACTTAACAGATTAATCTCGCCATTAATCAATATGTCATGATGTGCGCTCGCACATTAGCTTGCGTTCTCTCATCAACAGCCGTATTCTACAACTCGCCATCTAATAACCCCCATATCCGTGTACTTTTAACCCTGATATGAAAGTGCTTCGCCTTTCAATCAGCGTGAACCCCTCGTGAGAACAGAGGTTTCCCGTTGAGCTTCCATCGCCGGAGGCCCCTCTTAACAGCGGACACTTTTTAAAAACAGGAAGAGCTCGGGTAAACAGAGCCGGGCCCGTGGCTCGGTTCCGTTCATCAGAAGTGCGCACATCGGCGCAGGGCCTGTGGAACCCAAACTGAATGCAGCCATTGTTGGCGTAATGATTCCCACCTGTGCCGTTTCTGCTTTTAACAAGCTCCTAAAATGTCTGCAGCGAAAAAGAAAAACAGAAGAAAAAAAAAACACCAGCTCTGAAAGCTTCCACCCTCGGCCGGTTCCGGACCGTCTGGGAACGCTCCTGAACCACGCTAGCAGCACGAACCTTAGCTTAGCTGGAGGCGACACGTCGTGAAAACAAAAACGCTGTGGCTCTGTGGTTCTCAGTTTGTTTGCTCTTCTGCCCCGGTCTTTGCCTGCAGGGCGCCGAGCACTGTTCCACCCTCAACTTCGGCCTGGGCTCCAGCGGCCCGGTACTGGGCATCTCCGGCTCTGAGCTAGAGGCCGGCGTGGAGTACACCTTCAGGCTGACTATCAGCAAAGATGGCATGGCGCCAGAGTCCACCACGCAAACGGTGACTATTCCTATTTTTTTTTGTTGTTTTGTTTGTTCTTGTTTTTTTTTTGTGAAACTTTCCCGTCATCTTGGTAGCAGCTCAGTCCCATGTTTGTTACACGCATTCTTTTCCGTGACCTTCACCAACGGCTAACAATAATGATGCGTACATCACCTGTGTTCTCAAACAGGGGCGACAATGGCGTCAGGGATTAACAGATATTTTTCTCGTCTCCCACGTCTTCTTTTCAGCTTTACTGCCATATTTTGACTATGTAATATACCACAGATATACATGGGAGTAAAGAAATTTGACATAAAAAAAAAAGAATTGGCTGATACTTTATCGTGTAGCTAAAACACAAGATACATCTGCTAATGTTTGTTAATGTAGGTGCTGGTCCAGAGCGGCCATATTCCCATGGTGTATCTGGAATGCGTGTCCTGCAAGGTCCAGTCCATCTACGAGGTCAGCCAGAACTCCTACGTCTACCTGCAGGGAACCTGCACCAACTGCCAGGGGTTACAGCGCGGGGTAAGCCGTCCATCGCGCCAAATGGAGTTATGTCATCGTAATGAAGGATTCCAGATCCTACCACCCCACACCCAACCAACCGCCCCACGCTTGCTTATTCACTCTTTTCCCGGCATCTGCGGGGCACGCGCCTCCGCTCAGATACGGGAGATGTAATTGTGCAAATAGAGCCGGTAGGTTAAGTCATTTATTGACGCTGCGATTTTTGCTCCGCCAAAGAATAAAAAAGCGTCATATAGCCGAACCTCATCTGATGAGTCCTTCAACTTATGAATTTGCTGACCGTCGTTTAGTCAATTTTTTTTTTTTTATTTTTTTTTTTTTATTATTGCGTTAAGTGTTTGACACCGACGTGAAGTGGCATTTAAAGAAAATTAGACGCTAAATTAAGTTAGCCATTAAGTGCTGCCGCTGACATTTTCGCCTCATCATCACGGTAAATACACTTAAGAAAAACAGTTTATTTCTTTATATGCTCTTTTATAATGTATAATTATTTTATTAAGTATTTGTTACTTAGAAATTTTGTTTTTAATTTAAAAACATTAAACCAAACAAAACAAAATTCGTATTAAGTAAACTCGCAAGTCAAGGTATTACTGTAACGAATAAATTGGAAAATTGTAATTATAGATATAATTATCAAATAGTAGAAGAAACAGTTTTTATTCAAAACACAATTGAAAAGAGGGAATAATAATGTAATTAGAGAAAAACAACAGAACATAGATGCACCTTTAAATATGTAGAAATGAAATACAACTTTTGATTTATGCTATTGGTGGTAAAAATGACAACAACTTGCAGCAATTAACCTCCGTGCCCCCCTATTGCTACCAGAATGGTATAACCTGGATCGATCCTATTTGACAAAGGGTTTCTGACCAACGGTCAGTGAAACCTCTCTCTCCTCTAATCCCAGCGCTGGAGCGCAGTGACGCTCCAGAATGAGACCTTGGTCCTGGACTCCTCCTCCACCACCACGGGGAGCGACGACATGAACCTGGTGCTGCGACAGGGTGTCCTGCGACTTGGCGACTCCTACATCTTCACGCTGCACGTGACTGACGGCGGCCTGGATGGTGAGGGTGCCGCCTCCATCACGCTGCATCACAACATGCCGCCGGCGGGCGGAGAGTGTCACCTGAGGGCCGGGGAGGACGACGACTACGGCGACGGGGGCTGGAGGATCCGCACGCTGCTGGACAAAGTCCACTTCAACTGCTCAGGTGGGCGGCAGCGGCGCTCGTTTAGACCCCCCCGCCTGTGTTTCCACGCCTCTTTTTTAAAATCACAGATGACTTTTCTCGATTCTCCGCCAGGCTATAGCGATGTGGGCGACTCGGAGACCCCCCTCCTCTACAGCCTGCTGGTGAAGCGGTGCAAGGAGGACTACTGCGAGGATTTCTGCGTGTACAAAGGCAGCAGCCCGGAGCACTCGGCGTTCCTCCCGCCGGGCTTCAGCACGGCCCGCCACCTGGTCTCCCTGTTCATCACGGTGGAGGACCACCAGGGGGCGTCCATCACAGCACTCAACGAGTAACCACTCTTTTCCCTTGGGCCGTTCTCCTGTGCGATAAACCGAGAGCTGAATGGTTTTTGCGTTTGTTTTCCGCGTCCAGGACCGTGGAGGTTTTGCTCCCGGAGCCGCCCCTCGATTACGGGAGCCTCCCCCATTGGCTGGCCGAGCTGACGGACAGCAAGCTGAAGAAGCTACTGGAGCAGGGCGACTCGCAGCGGGTCCGTGAGTTATCCCTGGCCATCATCACCGTCCTGAATGAGGTGAGCGGGGGGGGGGGGACCCCGAGGTTCGATGGCGATCGGTGTGTCGGGTTAGCTGTCAGACGAGTAACGCGCGCTGTGCGCACATCCTGCAGTACGAGCAGACCAGGAGGCCGGCGTGGGTTTCCCAGGCCGAGCGGGAATACCGGGTCCGGGTCCGCAGCAACATCACCCAGGCCCTGACCGCCCTGGATCTCACCACGGTCAACGACATCCAGCAGACGTCCGCCGCTCTGGCGCAGTGCACGGTACGCGGGGATTTAGGAAAGTCGGCAAAAAGATGTGATGGCCAAACGGTAACGGTATCTGCGTGTGTTCCAGGCGGTGAGCCGGGAGTTCATCTGCGAGGAGTGCCAGAACAGCACCCTGAACAAGCTGGAGTCCATGTTGGAGATCCTGCAGAGCGACACCAAGCGGGGCACTGTCACGCCGACGGAGATCGCGGACAACATCCTCAACATCATGGGTACCTAGCGACTTCCTCCTCGGGGGGCAACAGCATCCTCTGACCCAGCGAGGACTGGACAGGAACGTTCTTCTGGCGGTTCAGCTTCATCTCCACCTCTCTTTTCAGGCGATCTGATCCACCAGGTGAGCCAGTCAGCGTCGCAGTCCCACCCCAACACTCCCTACCTGGACTCCACCTCGCCCTCCACCACCTCCTTCTTATCCTCCTCGGGTGAAGACTTGCGGGTCGGCCCGCCGGACTCCTCGCCGCCATCCCCGGAGCCCCACCCCCTGCGGGTGGCGGCCAAGGCCTACAGCCTCTCGTCCGCCCTCATGATGATCCTCGTGCACGCCCGGGTCCTCAACGAGGAGCCCCTGGTGCTGAAGGGGGCCGAGATTGCCGCCACGGGCAAACTGGCGGACCCCCAGAGTCTGCTCTGCTACCATGGCAACCACAGTCCCGGTAGGAATCACCACTATCTAAACTTTCTTCAGCACCGTTACCCCTGGACTTCGACTTTATGGTCATTCTGCAAACAGCAGGAATGTACAGAACGAAATTTTCTTCCTGTAAGCATCATCTTTTCAGTATCCGGATATAAAATACAATAAAGTGCAAGTAGGCAAGGTGCAAGTTGTGGATGTATCGAACATATTTACAACAGGAAACTGTCGTGAGCCCGTGCAGCCGACGACAACTAGGGCGCTGCTATCTTGGAACGATGTTTTCTCCTGTTATGACAGGAGGACAGTTTAGTAAGCCAGACGTTATTATGGCTCCTAGAAAAGGTTAAGAGTCCCAGTGCGAGTGTTGTTAAGTTAAGGATTGCAGTCGATGTGAAGAAGGAAATAATAGCTGATCTACTGATCTTGCCAAGCACTAGGACAAGTTAACCATCTCTACAATCCCAAAGAAGATGTGCTAAGATGGCTGAAATGGCTAAAGGGGCGACTACGCTAACCAATCAAAGGTCCCAAGTCTTAGAAGAAGTAGAAAAATGGTGTTAGTTTGGATAAATGAAAGACAGCGAGCTGGAGATAGCGTTAGCGAAGCTGTCATATTCGAGAAGGCTTTACTTTTGCTGATTTAGTGAAGGAAACGCAGAGTCCAAGTGCCGGCAAGGAGAGAAAAAACACCAGAAACACAGCAATAATTAAGGTTATTGTTAGTTCCTTTCTGTTTTTGTGCTTGAATAAACCCATAAAAAAGTCTCAGTCTGTTTTTTGGGTCCGGAGAACGGATCAGTGGGATTTACACTGATTTCAGCGCGAGAAATTGATTCGGTTTTCAAATATTTCAGTTTGCGAATAGTCAAAGAAGGTATACGATTCGTAAGCCGAGGTTCCACTGTACTTCAGAAGCTCTGAAATCAATGAGATTGTGTCAGAGAGTCATGATACTTCCTCTCATCATCCTCTTCCTCTGCGTTCCCCAGAGTGCCAGCGGTTCTCCATCCCCCGGGCTTTCAACAGCAGCCTCGGCAAGGTGGCGGCGGGGAACAGCATCATGCAGCTTCTCTTTCAGGTGAAAAAATCCGTACAAGCACCTGACAGCAGCGCAGACGCAGCTTCTCGTTCTCCGCCTGACGGCTGTCAAAGATCCCCGGCGGCGCAAAGCTTTCAAGAGAAGTCACTTCATTCCCCCTTTGCCATCCCCAGGTGGAGTCCAACCCCTTCCCCTTCAACTACGTGGCCAACTACACTGTCTCCACTGAGGTGGCGTCCATGGAGTTCCGCACCGAAAACGGCACTCATATTCCCATCTCGGGCCTGGACGACAGCCTGGCCATCACCGTCGCCGTTAACAACGGGAGCGGGGGGGAAGCCCGGCCCGACACCCCGGGCCTCGGGGGCGTCCCCGCGGCCGGCGCAGTGAACATTAGCCGCTGCGACTCCGTCATCGTCAAGGTCAGCGCCGGGAACAGCAACAGGCAGGCGGGGTTGTTCGTGCAGCTCAACTTCACAGCGTTGGAAGGTGAGCGGCTTCCATTTTCCGCGGCGACTTTTCGCCGGATCCACGCGATCTGACCCGTTTCCTATATTTTCCCCAGATGCCGAGGCGGGCGAGGAAAGAGGCACCGCCAGGGAGGAGCCCTTCATCACGGCCTACCTTCACTCCTTGGAACAGCCCAACGAGTTCAACTGCACGGACAGTAAACGCATCACGCTCGGCATGACCAGAGGGCCGGATCTCGACCACAGGAAGTACACCTTCTTCCTGTCGCCAGAGTAAGAGACGCCACCCGCACGACAGAATGTGCGCTCACACCAAGCTTCGTGAGTTCATTGTCACCTCCCGCCCACAGGGTGTACGACACCACGCTGGACTACTTCATCAACGTGACCGTGTCCTGCAGCCCCGCCTCCAGGCCGGCGGCCATCCAGCTGGAGGTGGGGCTCTTCGCGTCCCTGTGCCAGTACTTCAGCGAGAGTGACAAGCAGTGGCGAACGGACGGGATGGTCCCCCTGCCGGAGACCAATGCCAGCCGGGCTGTTTGCCGCACGAGGCACCTCACCGCCTTCGCCGCCGGCCTGTTCGTCCCGACCAACGCGATCAGCTTTAGGCTACCGGTCGGTGTGACGCCTAGCGGACGTTCGCTGTCAGCGCCACAGGGACAAAACGCTGACAGGGAGCACTCACCCGTCTTTTTCAGGAGCGGACGGCTGCACCAAGCCTGGTGGTGCTGCTGGTGTGCGTGATGGGCCTGCTCTGCTACGCCGTCGCCGCCGCCATCTTGCACAAGCTGGACCAGCTGGATCTACGTCGGGCCGGCGTGGTGCCGCTCTGCGGCCAGGACGGACTCTTCAAGTACGAGGTTCAGGTGAAGACCGGCTGGACCCGGGGAGCAGGTGAGACACTTTCACCGCTAGCAGAACTTTATGGCAAGAGGATTCTTGACTTACGAGTGCATCAACTTATGAGCCTTCCGAGATACGAGCCAAGATCTAAGTTAGGAGCGGGCGGGATTGGTGTTTGACACAGACGGGGCCGCCACTGTCCGTGAAGTGGTGTTTAAAAACAGTCGGATGCGCTGCCTTGCCAGTAGGTAGTCCGGTGAAAAGCATTGAAAACGTGAGCGAGGTGCGTGTGTTGTCATGAAGAGATGGAGTTGAGATTCCGTGACCGAGAGCATCATCTGAGAGAAGGCGCGACACATCGATGGGGATTTGACGCAACAGGAAATATTATTCTTATATTCTTATTCTTATATTAAAATTTTTGTAAAGGATTAGTAGCGTTTCAATTAATTTAAATGGGGAAATTTAATTTGAGGTTCAAGTAAATTGAGTTACAAACTCGGTTATTTCTTTCCATTCTCTTTTATTATGTTTTTTTTTTCATCTATTATTTGTTAGGTAAAGAAAAAGGTTCAAGCAGATTGGAATGGGTGGAGAAAAGTTTCAGGGGTTCTATGTGAAAGAAGAATGTCATCCAGAATGAAAGAAAAGGTTTACAAAACAGTGGTGAGACCAGCGATGCTGTATGGTTTGGAGACAGTGGCAATAAACAAAAGACAGGAAGCAAAGCTTGAGGTAGCAGAAATGAAGATGTTGAGGTTCTCTTTAGGAGTGACCAGGATGGATAGGATCAGAAATTAGTCCATCAGGGGGACAGCTCATGTTAGATGTTTTGGAGAGAAGGTCAGAGAAGCCAGACTGAGAACGTTCGATCATGTACAGAGGAGGGATAGGGACTATATTGGTGGACGGATGCTGGAATGGGAGATGCCAGGCAGGAGGTCTAGAGGAAGACCGAAGAGAAGATTTATGGAGGTAGTGAGAGAAGGTATGAAGGTAGTTGGTGTGAGAGAGGAGGATACAGAGAATAGGGTTAGATGGAGGAGGTTGATTCGCTGTGGCGACCCCTGAAAGGGAAAAGCCGAAAGGAAAAGAAGAAGATTTGTTATTTATAGTGCATTTTTTTATATTTAAAAACATGTAGCAGAAACAAGGGGCTGGAACGGATTAAAAGCGTTTCAATTCATCTCAATTGTAAAATGTGATTCATTTCACAAGCAAATTGAGTTACGCTCACGGAATGAAGTAAACTCCTTAGTCAAGGTGTAACTGTATATCGGCATTTCAAGCTAAGGAAGTGTCCAGGGGCGGTTGGATCTAATACCTGGGACTCTTTCCAGGCACCACAGCTCACGTGGGGATCAGTTTGTACGGTCGTGAGGGCCGCAGCGGACACCGCCACCTGGACAGCCGGGGGGCCTTCACTCGCAACGCCCTCGACATCTTCCACATCGCCACGGATACCAGCCTGGGCAACGTCTGGAAGATACGGGTGTGGCACGACAACAAGGGTAAGGTCGCATTGGCGCGAGACCCCAGCAAGATCTCCAGGTCCTGTATTTGCTCAGAGCTTTCGGAGCAGGAAGCACCACGTTGGGGATTTGAAGAAAACTCGACATACGCCCGCTCTCTTTTTTTTTTTTTAGGTCTTTCCCCAACGTGGATGTTGCAATATATCCTGGTGAAAGACTTGCAGACAGGTAGTAGCTACTACTTCCTGGTTGAGGAGTGGCTGTCGGTGGACAATGAGAAAACCGACGGGCGGGTGGAGATGGAGGTGGAGGCGTCAGGTAAGGAAGCGAGGCCGACCGATGCGCGTCGAAACGCACCGGCGGGGCGACTGACCCTGTATCTCCCACCGCCGAACCGTCAGAGGAGGCCGTTCTCCGGCAGTTCCCCCGCCTGCTGCGGTACGAGCTGCAGAGGGCACTCTGTGAGAGTCACCTGTGGCTGTCGCTGTGGGAGAAACCTCCCCGCAGCCCCTTCAACCGCCTGCAGAGGGCTACTTGCTGCGCCGTGCTCCTGCAGTTCTTCCTGCTAGCCAACGCGCTGTGGCACAGCATCGTGGTGGACACGAGACACAGGTCAGGGAGGTGTGTGTGTGTGTGTGTGTGTGTGTGTGCTGGACGACCTTCAGTTAGACGGGAAAGTCACGCTGACATGTTTTTCTTCCCGGGGTTGCAGCCAGCACGCCGTGTCCAGGCTGTCTTCGCTGAACGGGGAGACGATGGCGGCGGGCCTAGTCACGTGTCTGGTGGTCTACCCGCTCTACCTGCTCGTCTTCACGCTCTTCAGGATGAGCCGCAGCAAGGTAAGATATACATTGTATATTATATATGCCTGGATCCACACAGCCGTTCTTGTTGCGTCGGCGTGCTGCTTAACGTGTGTGTATTTGTGTTTGGGAACGCCAGTGTGTCTCCGTGGAGCAGGTGCCGCCGCAAGTGGATCAGGAGTCGGTGGAGATTGACGACTTCCTTGACAACTCCATGGCCGGAAGTTCTTTCCTGTTTTTCAACGGCGAGGTAGAATCTGACTTGTGTGGCGTTAGTAGTAATAACACGGTTATTGCTATAGTTGTTACTGCAAAACCTTATAACCCTTCCTCGCTTTGCATACTCATCCGTCCTCTGTCCTTTTAGACAAACTCCGAGGAAACCAACGTGGACTTGCCCACTCCATCAACCAAAAGGTGAGACGCACGAAATTAATTTATCTTAAGGAAAAAGATAAAGAATTAAAGAAGTATCTTTCCTGTGTGATGGCCGTGTGCGTGTCAGCATGGAGAGCTGGGCCATGGCCGAAGAGGAGACGGACGACAGGGATTGGCCGGAGCTGGCGGGCCATGTGTCGGCGACCGGGGGCGGGGGTCACGGAGCGGGGCTGCCCAGGTTGAAGAGAGGCCAGGGCAGCAGGCACCTCGGTGTGGACATGACCTTTAACCCCGACGAAGAGGACGGCCCCGGACAGTGCAACAAATACTTTACCTCCTCAGGTACGCAAGGTACAGTGCAACCTTGACTCACGAACGCATCAGCTTGCGTTTTCCGGGATATGAGCTGTCGCATGTGTTTTTTTGTTTTTTTTTCCGCTTGGTCATACGAGGGATGAGCGGCGCTGTCCATGAAGTGCTGTTTAAAAATAGTTGGACGCGCCGCCCGCCGCTAGGTAGCCTGCTGAAAATCATGCAAAAACACGAGCGAGGTATGCGTGTCGTCGACTCGTCCATGAAGAGATGGAGAGGTTGTTGTCGATGAGATGCGGTGACGGAGAGTATCATCTGTGAGAAGGCAGGAGACATTTGCCGGGGGGGGGGGGGGGGGGGGGGGACGGGCAGGCGGGGGC
>CAAKHD010008906.1:13279-23279 GCA_901007705.1 Fistularia tabacaria | reverse complement strand
CTCAGATTACTGGATCTGGTGAAGTTGAGCCTCCTACAACACCTCCAGCATGATGGAGGGACCAGGACCTTCATGCAGTGATCCGAATGGTTGAAGGCTGCTCATTAATATAGATGGGGTTTTTATAGGAATGGCTGTTGGGCTAAATTATTCAGAGGGTTCAGGGAGACATATGGGCCGGGTCTTTCAGCAGCACAGCCAACTGAACACGTAAAGACCTACTGTGGGGCAGGTGGAACGAGCACGGAATCTGGCTTATGTGTGGAGAGTAATGGCCTAGATTCTTGGCAGCCTTAAATCATGAGATGTAGTGGTGTTACCAGGGTTGGAGAAGTCAGACGCACGTGCAACAGGGGAACAAGAAAAGGACATTTCACAGAGGTTACTCGTCTGACGCGCACACAAAATCATGCCGATGTATGTTTGGAAAAATGATGCAAACCCACAAATAAATGATGAATCTGGATTGTGTCAGCCGTCCATGTTGCCGGTCGTTGTGGATGATGATTCAATTTGATAGTTTGGACGGCACAGGCGGGCGGTGATAGGGGGGCGGTTAAAAATAGCAGCTAAGAACATTAGTAAATTCCTGTCGAGGCATGTGAGACTTTGACTGAAATCTCCAGCTGACGTACCAAAATCTGCAAACACAGACTTCATTGTGTGGCCAAAGCCCGGCTTTTAGATAGAACAGCGCTGTTTGTGTTTTTCCTCTCCCCCCGCCGTTCTTCATTTCTCGCAGATAGTGTCACACTAAAATAAAGAGCGCCGGAGCAATTTAAACCACCGGTGCTTTTAAAAAAAAAAAAAAGGTGTTCTGGGATGACATTTGTACTGCATCGACGAGAGAGTCCTGAGCAAAATGGCTTTTTATCCCACCGGCCATTGTGCTTCGAGGACGGGGATGTGCTTATTTTTATTTTTATTTTTTGGGGGGATGGCTTTGTGGCTATTCATGTCTGTCTGTGTTTTTAAAGGGATTCAAAATGAAATTTAAGAAAAAGACGTGGTCCCGTGCATACGTCTGCATGTCTGTGGCTTCCCTCCGCCACGTTGAAATGCGAGTTGCAGACGCCCTGAGACGAGTCCTCCCAGATTATTATTATTTTTTTCTTTTTTGTTCTTGCTTTTTTCACCCCGTTTCCTTGGTGATGGTGATGACACAGACCCCCGAATATGCAATCTGCAAGCTATACTTCATTGAGGACATCTATTACTGACAGTCTCTCATTTCCCTCATTCTCCACAGGATGTTGCTTTCGCATTTGCAAAGCTTGGGGGAAAAAAGTATCACAAGTTTGGTCAGTTTAAACTGCCGTGTACCTTCTCTCTCTCTCTGCTTCCAGCCTTTTTTAGCTGATGTGAGCAAGTTTCTGACGGCGGTGGCTCTTCTGAAGATGCATCCGGACGGGCGCCGCTGCCGGTTGCGAGCTTCCTCAAGCCGTAAATGTTCACGGCCAACGTCGGTGTTGAAAGCTGCCTCTCAAATGAGTCTAAAAGCAGATCCGAAGAAGTGAGTAAGCAAATCGGAGCGAAGGCCGGAACATCCGGCGGTTTTTCTCTTCTCCGAATCCACATTCAGATACCGATCGATCGGAAAGTCCTTCGGATTTGTCGCGTGGAATGCTGACGGCGGCCGATGTCGGTGCATCTCCGCGCTCGTTGATCTCAAGGAGGGAGGGAAGTGTTTTGCCCAGGACTGTCCCGTCATTAATCTCCTCAGCGGGGTCCCATCGTGATGTCTCCACGGTTCGTCCGGGTAAAAGGCTGCCGCTATACATAATACATTTCCTCCATGCCATTTTAGATAGCGGCCGTAAATCCGGCTCATTCGAATTTCACTGATCGGATTTCAGCGCCACCCGCTTTTCCATCGCGTCGTCTGACGGAGAACGTCCATAAAGCCTTCAAACCTGCGGGGAATAATGACAAAAAACATGTCGTGTATGTATCCGCGCAAGCACTTAAAGCATTTCTAAAGAGGCAGAGTGATGTTCTTACTCAAACGAATGGAAAAACCCTCCTTCCGTTGGGGTTGAGGATACATTTGGGATATACGTAAGCAAAGGACGGGTGCGGTCGTGGCTGGGTTTGGTCGAGCGGGCGACCCTCCGATCGCAAAGGGCGGCGGTTTGATTTCCGCCCCCCTCCTGTCCGCCCGCCGAAGCGTCCTTGGCCGCTCGACTTTTGCGCGACAGCTCCGCCCGCTATCGAGGCGTGAATGGGCGGTCGTGAGATCCGCTGAAAAGCGCTCTGAATCCGCGAGGTGTTGAAAGACGCTCACATAAGAGGAGACCATTTACCGTTTTCCACGACGTTCCCCTCGCGATGAGCTGCCCACGGAACAGGTTTTTTTTTTTTTTTTTTTTTTAAATGGATTTAATTAGTTGCGCTTTCAAGCCCGGGTGTTAAAAGCGGTATCACAACATAGCGGTGACGGACGCCGCCTCGACAAAAACAAGTCGTATCCAACATTTAGCACTTTAATTCAAATGCTTTCATTGCTAATGGACATGAAAGATCACGGCGTGAAAAACGATATTTTTCGTCGTGAACGAATTGCCCGTCTCCCTCGGATGCTCGGCGGCCTGACCATTTGATGATGGAGCGCGCGACGAGGAATATACGACGCCGGGCGGATTATCGTTTAGCAGGTGTGTTGATCCGGGCAAACCGTTGACATGTGACCGTCCCCGAGTTATCGGTTAACGTTCGCCGCCGCGGACGGTGTCACGTGTTTATGGTTCCTTCTGCAACCATAACAGATCCCCGGTGAACAGTCACGGTGCTCGATGGTGTGTCCGCGCGGCGGCTCACCTCCGGTGCCGCTCAGCCGGAAGAGCCGGAGTTGTTGATGGGAAAAGATCAACGTTTTTCACCGAGATCCTGTTTGTAAACGCACGTATCGGTGGTAGACGTGATGATGGACCTCCAGAGACGTGCTGGAGGTCCGCCGGAGACCTCCAGTCCCACCTGCGGCCCTATTGTGAACATCAATAAATATGTGGGTGAAAACAAATATGATATAGGTATCATGAATAACGGTACGGAATTGTGCAGAATGTACCATCGGTAAGAGACTGAAGTAAACTGCGCTCTGCATTTACATAATAAATGTATCATGAGCGGCGCTACACTGGAGCTGGTGTGGCGATGAGGGGTTCGGGAGTTGCCGAGAGTTGTGCATATTTTTATTTGCTATTATTCATTCTGTTGTTTATTTTGTCCCCGTTATTGTTGACCTTGCTGCCTACATATATATTTATTTTCATTTTTTTCATTCGGTTGTCTATTCTGTCCCTGCTGTTAACTGTCTCTCTCTTATTTGTATTCATATTTATTGATATTGTTATTGTTGCACTACAGTGACAAAGATCAATAAAGTATCATGTTATCTTGATAGATTGGGAACGAAGGCTTCGCTGTGCTCTGCTCTTCTGGTTTGGACAGCACCGCGATGGAAAATGCTTCATAGAGATGTTCATTGTTGTTATTATTATTAGTGTCGTTATTTATTTTTGAAAGAGTCCTTTTTCTTTTTCTGCCTCTTCATAGTTGTTAAAGTCCAGATTTGCAACTGGACTGGACCATTTTTCCTTTCTTTCTAAAATTTTCCAGCTTTGTCGCCGAGCCCCGTTTTATTTGCCGTAGTGTTTGCTTTCCCTCGATGCCGCCAATGCGTCTCTCTCATCGGCCCTCGTTCATCTTATGAGAAATGGAACCCGATGTAATTCACGCTGTGATACATCTTGAGCTCGGATTACGTGATCAAAGTGAACGCCATCGACCGCCATCTGTGAAGGAACCGGGCTTTAGCGCGGCCCTTTCGAACAGTGGCGGTCTATCTGTCACATGTGCCGCCGAGAATGCCATTAACTGCAAATAGAACGCTTTGCTACGAATCAGCCAAGGATCGGAGGATTACTCATTACATTTAAGATCAGAGCTACGCGGTGTGTTTGAATTACGTCGCCGCCATCGTATCAGCGCAGTCTGCTGCTCCCCTTTGGGAATTCGATTTCAGTCCCTTTCTAATCCGAGATACCAACATGACTAGATCGGTTGTTTGTTTCTGTTTCGCGGTTTCAAACCCAACGTGACCCCTTCAATAACGTCACATTAGACAAAAAACACGTTTGAATCGTAAATCCAATTCATTTCAGACTCCGGCTTTGACAAATATTTGCGCTGGAGGGTCCCGTGGTCGGGGGCGGTAAAGCGGGAAGAAATAGCATGATCGGGGCCTGAAAACTAATTAGCAAGATCTTAAAATAAATGTCGCGCCACACAGAGAGCCATTGTTGGCGAACCAGGAGCGATGTGATTGTGTTAGTTCTGGTCGGAAGCCCGGCAGCTAAGTTCCTCAAATATTGAAGTCAATAGACGGGCTTTCGGTCCTGGCAGAGAAGAGGGCGCTTGCAATAATACAGACATTAATCCGTTGCAGTAATCCGTGGTAAGAGACAGTTTTTTCTGAAAAATGTAAATCTGATTGCAGTTTTCACAGGACTGGAAGCTCAGATTAGTGTCACTGTGATTCCTGTCTCAGATTGGAGTCAAAACTTTTTTTTTCTTCTTCTTTTTCTTCGGAAACGGGACGTCTTCCCCTCTCAGTTCAGTTCTTCTCTCGGAGACGTTTCACCCCAGAGGCTTCTTCACGTCTGGTGACCTGGGGGGAGTTTTTCCCGAACGCAACCGCCGGGGTTTTGGGGCGAGTCGCGGTTCCGTCGGCTTGTTACGTAAATGTTGATCGGCGGAAACTAGTTTCGAGACGTGGAAGACCGAGAGCCTCCGCAGACATCTGCAAAAATATGTTGTTGTTTTTCCCCCTCAGAGTTCGTTTTTTTTTTTTTTTTTTCCCCAGAAATAAATAAATCAAAATATTCGTGATAAGTCGATTGTTGATAATTGTGAGAAAACTTCATTTTGTCCGAGGCAACATCACTGGGAAATGAGACAGTTGAAGAGTGAGACGAATAGATTCAAAACAAGACGATTTCACGATGCAATTCGAAGCACTCGCGTTCATTTTCATCGGCGCGGTGAGAAAACGTGTTTCGCAGTGCGACGGAATTCTGGTTTCGCTGTCAGCAGTGAGTGCCAGATGTATGACAGGGTGTTTGTAACAGAAGACGAGACAAAGCTAGCTTAGCAAATAAAATTGATACGAGGGCGGTGAACGAGAGATGCGGTGGAAATGTGAACTTCGCAGTTCTGCATCTGCTAATTAAGTCGCAACGAGTTGCCATTCTTCTACGACCTCCCAGTAATGGATCGCGTGCATTTTTATTCCCCGGTGCTCCGTCGTCTCTGGAGTTCCAGTCGATGCCGTCCTGCCTCCGCTCACAGATGACGCCGAAAAACGGCAGGATTTTTTTCTGCGGAAGAAATCCGAGTAAGATTAATTAAAAAATGATGACTGCGAGTCGGAGGCTGTCCGAAGGAAATGGTTGCTACAGGGTTGCCGGAGTAGGGCAGGAAAAAAAAAAAGTGTACATGTTGTCATTGTGATTTATGGCGCTACCCCGGCAATATGGCCCTGGCAGTCTTCTGTTTTATTGTTGAGCCTCGATGACAGGAAGCGTTAGGTTTCCTGTTGTTCACTCAGCCTCGCGCCCGCACATCTCCGAGTGCATCCGTCCCAGCAGATCTTCCATCTGAGAAACTTCATCTTACCAACGGCCGCACGAAATCAACCGCTGTCGTGTCAGGAGGAATCCGTTTCAGCCACGACTCCGAAATAAAATTATACACGAGGCGATAAAAGCTCCACACGAATGTCTTTTCGGAATATCGGATGAAACCACCCCGGGAACCCGGGGGGTGGGCGTGATCATATTTCAAGTTTGACGCGTCGAAAATAATCTGGAGAGCAAACGCTGAAACCGCGGGGGCTGGTGGGGGAGGAAGCGGCGTTTATGGATTTGTAGAACCCCCACATTGCGACGGCCTCCGTGTTCTTCTTCTGACGGAACTGGCTTTGTGGAAGGTGATCCGCCCGAGCCTGTTCCACCAGCGAGCGACAGACGTACTTACAAGACGCCGTCGGTCGTTCCGTCCGAGGCTTCGCGTTGTCTGAATCAACACATGACGCGCGAAGCGATCCACTCTTTCCGAGCCCGTAGAAAATTCATCGTTTCAGTGTTAACAGTTTTACACGTTCCCAACAGGAGGAGATGTTTCGATTTTTGGTCCTTCTAAGAAATGCTGCGACAAAAAAAAAAAAAAAAAAAAAAAAGGCTTAGAAATACTTCTTTCTTTTGTAATTGTTAATCATGTAAAACCGCTGAAATTGAAAAAAAGAAAAAGGAATATTAGATGAAAACCAAACAAACAATGGCTTAGATGCTCTCAAAAGATGAAATTCGCTAAATGAAACGCGTCATGCATCATTGACGCCGAGAGAAACTACAACCTCAAAGGAAAGACGAGGTTCAAGGCTGATTCATTCCCTTTAGGATTGGAGATGTTCTGCCTTCAAGCCCCGTCACCGCAACCCCACGTCTCCCTCATAACGCCACAATTTGACGTCCGCAGCGCACATTGAGACGCCTGCCGTCGCAGTTTGCAGCTGCTAATGAATCCCCGTCCCGCCGGTCCGAAACCCAACTGAGAAGCAAAACAAGTAAGTCGGCACAAACACGCAGACGGAGTTGCGTCCGGCGTTTCCGGTGTCTTCAGCATCGCCGTGGGAACGCCTCGGTTGTGTCACTTTAAAACTTAGATCAGAGCGGGGGACAAAAAAATACGACCGTAATCAGACTCCCAGACGCCTCGTTGTTTTCTTTAAATGATCCCGTGAACGGCGCTCATTTATTTGCAGGATTAAAAAAAAAAAAAAAAAAAAAGGGGGATGATGTAATATTGAGGCGGACTTCAAAAGACACGGTGTTCTCCTGGTAATTTGCTGGAAGTGATTTGGAGGACGGGCAACCCTGGCTGGATAAACCAGTTATGAAAAATTGAACGGGACATCCCAAATTGAGAACTTCACAGCTGTTGGAGAAGCATAGCCAATATGTAATGTAGGGGAATAATTGCCCGGGAAAAAAAAAATCAGCAATGGTTTTCATTTCCTCCATTTTCCTTATCCGTATTTTTCGACGTAGCTTGTAATGAAATATGAAACAACCAACTAATTTGCGGGGATACTTTTACACGCCATGAATTTGCCCCCGTAATGTTTTTCTTTATTGCTCATTTCCGATGCTTGTCTTTGGGTTTGATTGGAAAAATGCAGATTTTCACTCTCGGAGATGAAGCGGGCGGAGGGTCGACCGTCCGGAGTGGCGTGGGAGTTTGGAGACGAAGTGAAGAAACGAGTCCATCAGAGGGGACGACGTGTGCGACCGTGTTTTCCGCACTGGAAGGCGCGCTTCAAATCCTGACATTTTCTCAAAAAACGGCTTGTGTATGAATTCTTGTTGTGCTGACTGACCTCAAAACAATTTCCCGCGGCCCATTACACTCGAAAAAAATCTGTGTCGATGTGCGAGTGCGACTTTGCGAAGCGACGAAGCCGCTCCGCTGGATCGGTTGTGCGACCGTTCCCTCCTGACGCACGGACGTTGAATTCAAGTGGCTCATTGGTTGAATCTGAGTTCGACAACGTTAGATAACTAATTATCTAGCGCCGGAATACGACGTCGTTCCAACCCGACGCTAACTTCAGGTGTCCGCTATCGCCGGGTAAACGATAAACCAATCAGAGAACAGTACGTAGCGCGCCTACCTCCCACACTTTTTGTAATGTGGGTACCACTGGCCCTCAACAGAATATTTCTGTGAGGAAAAAATGTCACCTGTTGAGAGACGGAGCGGAATTCAAACTCAAGGCTATCGGTGAGGCAGTAGATGATGGGAAGAGAGCAGCTGCCAAAGGAATGGGAGAGAGGAGTTTATGTGAGGAGACCGGATGGCTTTTTCCACACATCTCCGTCCCTGTTGATCTTCGACTTCGATGCGCGTCCATCTCATCGATTCTGTCGAAAACCAAGTGAGCAAAACCGTCGTTTTGGTCGTCGAATGTCAATCTTGCTGTTTTTTTTTTTATTTTGTTGTTGTTCATTTTGCTGTCCATTTTTTTTTTTATTTTCTATTTTAATTTTTTTTGTTTTTTATTTTCTCTATGGATATATTTTGCTATCTTTTAACTGTCTCTTTTATTTATATTTATATTCATATTTATTGACACTGTGTTGTTGCGCCGCTGTGACAAAAGAACTTCCCCTATGGGGATCGATAAAGTTCTATCTTATCTTAAACTCTAAAACTCACGAAAATAAACCCGTTCATCGATGTTGCACCTGATGGTCTGCAAAATACGGCCGATGTTCTGGAGATAAAGACACACTGACATGGTTTGGAGGGATGCTGGGAGATCTGGGTGGAAGGACGCTGAGGTTGGAGGAGGTCCAGAGGAAGACCAGGGAGGAGGTTTATGGATGGGAGGGCGGGACGTTAGTTTGGCGTCGATGGAGGCAGATGATTGGCCTTGGAGGCCCCTGAGGAGAGCAGCCCGAAGGAAAACAAGAAGGTTTTCACCATCATAAATGTGGAAGGACTTGTTTTGTTTTTTATTCTTTGCCGTCTTTTGGAACCGGGAAAGATAAATGCCACCCGTGACGCTCGTGGAAAAAGAAAGTAGTGTAAATGGTCACTGGTAAAAGGTTAAAATGAAGGTTGCGCTATTTCTCATCTGGGTAAGTGAGCCTTTCCAACAGCTGCTGATAATTGCGCTCGATATCATTTCTCTGTTTCATTAACCGACAAGATTTCTGGCTCATCCCGCTCTCGCTGGGCCAGGAGGGTCTCCAAGTCTATTTTTGTGCTGGCAGCCAACATTTCGTGCCGGTTTGCCAGACACTTATTGTGCAACACCCTTTTTGTCCGTTCGCTCCAAAGTTCCACCGAAAGGATCTTCTTATTCGATGGATGGAAAAATTCTCCGTGATGATATAACGACGTGACAAATGAACTCCCTGCACATTTCCCGTCAAAAACAGCGAAGCGAACCGCGAAACTCTCACAGTTGGACCCGATAGGCGCCTCTCTCCATATCAGAAGGCAGCGGGCTTTGGCAATTTTCCTACACCATTAACTCCTGTTTTAATATTGGTCTGCGAATAGCCCGGAGGAAACCCTGTGCTCCTCCAGAATACATCACGCCGCGAAGGCGGGCACCTGGTAATTGATTTAATTTGTCACCACTGATGACAAATGATCTCGTACCATTTGGTAATAGATGTATGTCTGAGTAGTGGTTCTCAGAGGGAACGGCGGAGAGGTCGAGGTTGCAGATCCATTCGGCTCTACCTGATTTTCTTTTTCTTTTCTTTCCCCCTCTAATATTCCGCCATCACCGGTTCCCCCGGACTCCCCTCCGCTGTCACAGCGGCTTTGCTCCAGTCCGTCAAGCAAATCAGTTTCCAGCGGTGGTCACTTTCTGCAGCCGAGCCGTTGGCGAGGAAACTGACTCGCCGGGGTTTCGACCCGGAATATCCGCGTCGGCTGCCGTGATCGACCGTGAGCGGCGCGGGCATGATTTGCCGATGATGTCCCTGATTTTCATGCTATGTTAAGGGACGACCCTGAGAATGCAGAGTGAAGTCGTGGCACTCTGTGTTCTGCCCGGCCGGAAGACACGTTCTTCTTGCTCCCTCCCTCCCAAGGTTGAGTGAGAGCAAAAAAAACACCTTCAATTTCTTCACTATCTGCCCTAAAGAGACGAAGGGAAAGGATATTCAGCAATATCCCGGAACATAAACATGGGAAAATATTGTCAACATGTTGGGTTTCTCTCTGCGACGCCGACCCGGGAGGCTTTCGTGGCTTGTTTACAGACGGCGCGCTATTCGCGACCGGTCGAAACAGCTTGACAATGGAGTCGCTCACGGTATGTTCAACGACGATCGCGCAATGAGATAGCGTCATCCGAATCCCGTAGATACGTACCATATGTGCCATACCATGCATACCGGGGCAGATCGGAAGAGCACAC
>CAAKHD010008903.1:0-10661 GCA_901007705.1 Fistularia tabacaria | reverse complement strand
GGGGGTGGGTGGGGGGGTGGTTGGGTGTGTGTGTGTGTGTGTGTGTGTGTGTGGTTCTGTGTGTGTGTGTGTGTGAGGGGGGGGGGAGTCGACATCAAACAGCAACTTCTTTATTATTTAAGAGTTTCAATGTGTTTTGGTGCTCAGCTAATGGTGTGTGTGTGTGTGTGTGTGTGTGTGTGTGTGTGTGTGTGTGTGTGTGTGTGTGTGCGTGCAAGCAAATGCTATTGGATTAAGCCATTGTAAGTAATGTGAGAGGAGGGGAATGAGAGAATGAAATGAAGAGAATGAGAAGTAAAGGCCTAAAGTGCTGTCCAGGCTGGGGGCCGTCAGAGAGCTGCATCTGGCCGAATCATCGGGCCGTGAGTTAGCCGGAGAATCTTCCCGCGGACCGGAACGGGGCTGCAGATGCACGCCGAGGGGCCGGTCGCCCGAGCGCCGGACCAACGGGTTCGTCCGGAACCGGGAGAGGATTAAAAAAAAAAAACAACAAAAAAAACAAAATGTCCTGGTTGTTGCTTTGCAACGGAGCCGCGCGGCGGAAACCGTTAGCAACGTGCTAAAATATTCAAAGTTGCTTTTAGAGGGTGGTTGCATTAAGCCAGTCCTGCCTTGTCCTTTTTTGGCTTTGCAGCGGAACGCTGGCTCATGAAAAGCCTGAAGCGTCCGTGGGCGTACATGCACATGCTCACCCACCGTGCACCCCCCCCGCCGCCACCATCTCCCCCCGGCGTCCAGTACGCCGGCGGCGAGCTCGCAGCTAGCACAGCCTAGAGGCGGGGCATGCTAGCTGTCTCCCACGTTTCTCGTTCTTGCTTGACATGCACTGGATGACTCTGGTTTTGCGAGGAGGAAACCTTCACGCGGTCACAGGAACCGAGACGCGGGAAGTGGCGGAACCCTTTAGAACCCTTTAGAACCGCCTGCACAGATGTATAGGAGCGCTGGAGCGTTCAGTCACACATCTCCTGGAGACACTGCAGAAGTGACACTTGTCATCTCACCAGCTGTATGGGCTGCATGTGCGCAAACACACATGCACGCGTGCGCGAGCAGCTTTTTTCCATGACTTTCTGCTTGCAGAAGACACACACACACACACACACACACACACACACCAGCACAATCGGATGAATCAGCCTGCATGCACAGGCTACCGACAGCACGCACTGTTTACAATTCCATATATAGAAACATGCACACACACACACACAAACACACACAAACATACTCTCTCTCACACACACACACAAACACACACACACACACACACACGCTGAGCTCTTGCATTTTGTCTTCTCAAATGGGTGCCACTTAACACAGCATTAAACAAATGTCAGGTATTGTATAGAACCTTGCCATTAGCTGAAATGTATCTCAAAGTCGCTTAAGCACTTAACTGCTCATTTTATCTCTTTCTCTACATAGACGTGTACATTTACTGCGTATATATTTATAAATACGTATTTTAGTGGCAATACTTACACTCCCGGGCGACTCTGCGAGGCTGGACTCGGCACTTTGAGCGGACCGCGCCGTAAAATCTTCACGGTGGACGGGTTTTTACAGAAGCACGCCGACGTTAGCATGACCTTTTTAAAAGATGGCCGGCGGTCCGGCTCGCCGGGGAAGGTGGGGAGCGGCGGAGACGAGCATGGAGTGCAGGACGGAGACGCCTCCGTCTCCTTTTCCTGCATTTCTCTGAACCCCCCACCCACCCACAGGTGTGATATGTACTCGCCCACATCCATCGTCGCCCCGATTAGCCATGCGCTTGTCTGGCGGCGCTCTGGCCCCGCCTCCTCCTCCGCTTGCCCCTCGGCGAACGCGAGCCGTTGAATGCGATTCTCTGAAAAGGTATTAAGTAATCTCAGCTGAATCATCATCTAAAGAGCGCCCCCTCCTCCTCCTCTGTTTGGACGCGGCGTCTCGAGAGCGCCGCGGCTCGGCTTAAAGGTCAGCTAGCATACAAATCACGCGACCCTCCTGTTTCGTCCTTCCAGTAATTTAACGGACCTCATCGAGACGCGGGCCTGAGAGGCCGCCGCCGTTAGCGTTTGTTACTCCTCGCCCACTCCATCGGGCGCATTACACGCCCGGAGACTTACCGAGCCAGTCCATAAATCAGCGGCAGAAAAAAATCAGGTTAGCTCTGCCTCTTTGTTTTCCAATCCAATCACAATAAATAATCCGGGCGGGTTCGGTTTTCCCGCGCCCCGGGTCGGCGCCCCCGGCCCTCCAGATGGGGAAACAAACGAGCTCGTCGCCGTTTCACGCGTCCGGTCGTAAATTTGTCCAAAAAAAGAGAAAGGCGCGCCGATAATCACGGCGCTCAGGAGACGGCGGTTTTTCTGCTAACGACTCGGATCCCCCCCTGCTCGTCGTCTCTGGCGTGATCTCCCGCCGTTAGGCGAATGACATACTCCTGGTGATTTTCAGGTGATAATGTCAAGTGGGTGTGAGAGCGCCGGACGTGTGAGCTGCCCGCCGGCGGGGAATAAGTGACAGGGCGACGCCGCTCGTCCTCCCGTCCTCCGTCGGAATATCGGTCTGAGGTGACAGACGCGCGGGAGGTGTAACCGCGGCGGCGGCGTGCCCGGGCGAGGGTCAGGCTCGGGCCCGCGCGACCATTTCTATTAATACGCCGGCGAGTGAGAATTAAGAGCTGCCGCCGCGGAGCGGAAATGTCCTCAGGTGCCGCGTAATTGAGTTAATGCGAAAGGAAAATTACATGCGGCGGTCGTGGGAACCGTGTTTCCCACGAGCCCCCGACTCGCGCCGGATCCCGCGGCGAGCGGCGGGCGGCGCCTTCGCCGAGTCTCGGGCCGCCGGGCTGTAAATTGTTGACGGTCACGCGAGCAAACGCAGCAGCGGGCGGCGAAGCAACGGACAGCCGTGTTCGGGGGGGGGGGCGAAAGCGGGGGGTTCCCGCATTCTCCTGACGGAGAGATGATGTTTACACGCAGCCGGCTGCCGTGGGAACGCGTTCCCAGTGTCCTGGTTGGTTGTGGAGCTGCAGGATGGAGCCACCGCGTACAGGAGATGCCCCCGGACGCACTTTTCATTTCTCCTTCCTCCGACATTGGCCCGATGCTAATGAGGGCTATTTTTAGGTGGCGCTCGTCCAGCTGGAGTCAAAACGCGGATGGCGGCGGCGGCGGCGGGGGGGGGGGTTATTTAAATCCCTCCCTGACGCCGTCTCCGGGGGTCTCCCGGACGAGATGGCAGCGGCGGCGAGCCTGGCTGACAGCGAGAGGTCACCTGTAGGGTGGGGGGGTGGTTGCCGGGGGAAACGGTCTCGGCTCCCAGCTCCACAGGTCGGACGGTGGGCGCCCGACGAGCCCGCTAACGCGAGCTTCGGCGTCGCGGGGGAGGTGGAGCAGCGGAGTAGCATCGCACCGGTCGCGCCAGGACGCTAGCACGATGATTGACAGCAGAAGGAGATGGGGACGGGAACAGCTGGTCGCTAACTGACGGCGCTCTCGCGTCGTGCTACGCTAATGCTCATCTGCGATCTGCGAAAAAGGCGGCAGAAGCGCCGCTAAAGATGCAGTTCTCCCTGCGTCAGAGGCACAAATCATCTGCAACATAAATGCTGCTCTTTCGGTCAAAAATCCACTATAAATATTCCGGTGTTTGTTTGGAAGAGGGTTCGACACGCTGACGCCGGAGTCGGGCCGCCGCCGCCGCCGCATCCTGTCGCCTCTGCAGAACGTCTCTCAGCAGCAAAAACAAGGCAAAAGCGCACTGATAAAGGTATTTAGCAGCTTTTATTTTGAAAAGCCCCAATGAGAGCGGGGTCTGCATGGAAGGATTGGAAGGAGAAGATGCTAGCGTTAGCATTAGCAGCTTAAAAACATCTCTGGCGGAGCTGATAACGCAGACGTAGGCCCGCTTTTCACGCGGGGTTTTCAGCGCCCGGCCCGTGCGGATAATCTACTCTATTCATACTGCTCGTCGTGCTCGCGGCGGCGGTGGGAGGCGGAGCCTATCGCAGACACTCACTCATTCACACGTCCTCCGGAGACATGCAACCGTTCGCCCTCTCCACCGCTAGCCGCGTTGCCTAATGACGTTAGCTTAATCCGTGAGCGTGTGTGGCAGGAGGTTTGTTTTCCGCCAGGAACCATCGCAAGCTCTGTATTTACCCAGATCTTACATTTAAAAACAAAACACAACAACCCCCCCGCGCCGCCGCCGTCACTCCCCCGCCATTTAGCCGTCATTCAATTAAAGTTGCACTTGTCCTGCCGATACTTTAATTACACCCTCAATAATTGTTTTCCCGCTTTTGAAGGGGCCGAGAATATTAAGGCAATTCGGTGTGAAGAGGAGCACAGGAAATTGGATATGGATACGAAAGCCGGCGGAGGCTGGGCGCGCGCACACACACACACACACACACACACACACAGGCGCGCACACACACACACACATGCAGACATGCCATAAGTGCATGCAGCACGGCCACGTACCCTGAGGCAAATACAATTGACTGTGACTTGGATTCGATTTTTAGAATGCATCTGGAGCCGCAGAGATCTCTTCGTCTTGCCGGCTGTCAGCAGCGGCGAGCGGAAGGCGTGGGCCGGCGTGCACGGCGGCGGCGGCGGCGGCGGCGGCGGCGCTCAGAAACAAAGATTGCACAAAGCCGCGCAAATTGCTCTTCGATGGCATTCCGGACCGGTGCCTTTAACGGCCGCTCGTGTTTCCACGGCATCTTCAAGTGTGTGTGTGTGTGTGTGTGTGTGTGTGTGTGTGTGTGTTCGCTGCAGATGAGATGTTCCTCCACGGCTTCAATGACGCTTTCAAAATGGTGTTTTTCCCGAATCCAAGGATGAAGGTGTTCCTCAGGGGAACCCCCGAGGAGATGGGACTGTCCGAGCTTTTCTTTCTGCTCCCGTGCTGTGGGACAGCGGAGGAACCGAGGAACCAGGGACCTCCAGCTCCCAGAACCGTCTCGGTTCCTACTTAGATGATCGGTGGAACTCAGAAGCCACGTTAGCAGGTGGCATTTTAAAAACTAGCCTGGTCGCTGGTCAGATGTTTTCTTGGGACTAAATGGACAGAAGCAACGACGAAGAAGGTCCACGCTCTTCTGGAGGGGGAGAGGAACATCTACGCTTTGGACCAGAATAAGGGCAGTTAGCTAACGGCTAACGGGGTTCTTCACACAGCGAAGGGAGAAGATAAAAACACCTCAACCCATCTGATAGTCCATGCAGAACATGGAGAACATGCAGAACTCTCCATGTTGTCCGTGCCGTCTTCTTCTTCTTCTTCTTCTTCTTCTTCTTCTTCTTCTTCTTCTTCTTCTTCTTCCTCGGCGGCTGGAAGTGGAGCCACAGGAGGTTTTCTCTCAAGGTTCTCCTACCTGGGTTCTCTCCCTGTTCTTCTGATTGGGTTCTCTCCAGGTTCTCCTGCCTCACAGGTTCTCCCCATGTCCTCCTGCCTGGGTTCTCTTGCCTGGGTTCTTTCCATATTCTCCACTCCAGGTTCTCCCGCTTCTGTTCTCTCCATCACATGGAGCGTGCCAAGACAGGAGAACCTAGAGAGAAACCAGGCTGTAGGAACGTCCGGTGGACGAGGCGAGTGGATCTTCTGGTTCCTCCTGCGTTGCAGAAGCTGTGGTTTCCTCAGCTGGGATTCGCGTTCCTCCTTATCAGATCATCTCCATCAGATTATTCCAGAATCCTGCCGTGAAATCGTCTCCCGTCTCCTCTCTTCTGCTGAGGAAACTCCACCGTATCTGCAGGGTATCTCCTGGTTTCCGGGCTTCCTGGAACCACGGCCTCGGCCCATGGAGGTCAGATGTTCTGCGGCGTCCTCCTCGGCGCGCGGAGTCCTTCCGGCGGCGTCGATATGAAAGTCCTCCGTTTCCGTCTGACGGGTTCATTCCAGCGTCTCCGAGGCGTGAAGACGGATGGTTCTGTGGAAGGAGAGCAGGAGAATCGGAGGAGGTCTCTGCAGAACGAGCCCCGAGGAGGAGCTGCTCCACTGCCTGCTCCTCGGAACCCCTTCAGTCATCAGATGACCTTCAGACGCCCCCGTAGAACCTCCTGAAACCGCTTCTTCGCCTTATTTTCAAATGCTAGAACTATCTATCTTCTCCAAGCCGTGTTCTCTCCGTGTTCTCCTGTCTTGGTTCTCTCCATGTTCTCCTGGCTATGTTCTCTCCATGTTCTCCGCCCCGGTTTCTCTCAATGTTCTTCGTTCTTGGGTTGCTCCCCATGTTTTCAAGCCCGTATTTTCTCCAGGTTCTCCTGTCTTGGTTCTCTCCATGTTCTCCAGCCTGGTTTCTCTGAGGGTGGACAGTTGGATGTGTCCATTTGATTGACAGCCAGATTAAGCCCCGCCTCTCCCGCCCCCGTGCAGAGGATAAGTGGTGGTTCCCTTGTCTGAAGTGTCAGATGGACAAGTTATGGATTAAACATCAGCGTCATTTCCATGAGAACCTGACTCACCTCTTCATCTGGAGGAGGAGAAGGAGGAGGAGCAACCCGCCGGTTGATAACACGTCTGAGGCAGTGAGTCACAGGAGGTGCCATGGAGCCCCTCTGGTGCCCGCAGACGTGTCGGAGATGCTCCTCCTAACCCGACACCGGCGATAGCTGACAAACCTCGCGGAATGATCGACGACCGATCGTTATTGATCAACGAATCCATTAAATCATCTCAACGTGTGAACGTGCGGTCGGGACGGAGGGAGCCGTCAACTCATTCCATCTCAGAAGATGGGGGGGGGGGAGAGGTTGGCCGCCTTCTGGCGTCTGCGCCAAGGAGACGGCTGTCCGTCAACGCCCGTTCGGGCCCCCGGAGCTCGTCGCCATGGAAACCGTCTCCGCTCTCGCACGAGGTTGCACCCGTGCGGAGAAGCCGCCTCGCGCATTTGTGGAACAACCGGATCTCCGGGAAGTAGACGGCGCCCGGTCCTCCGGTGTTCCTCCGGTGTTCCTCCGGTGTTCCTCCGGTGTTCCTCCGGTGTTCCTCCGGTGTTCCTCCGGCCCCTGCATGAAAGCGCCGGTTAGCTCCTCCGGATCTTCTGAGCTCCTCGGCGGAGATGCGCCGCGGCAAAATTCTCTAAAAACACAAATGGTTGCTGCCACATGGAGCGCTTCTTTAAATTTTTTTTTAAAATTATTTTTAATAAGCAGCCCGTCTCGCCGCGGGCAACCACGGCAACACCGCTTCCTGCAGGCGGTGCTAATGGTCAGCAGCATTCCGCGCCGAGCTGCTAACCCAGGAGTCCATATTTAGCCTCTCCAGGGACCCGCGCCCTCCAGTCAGCTGTTTATTACCTGGCTTGTCGACGCGGCGATGGTCGCCTCTCGCCTCCCCGCGTCCTGTCAGCCTTTTATCAGGGGACAAAAGAGGGCGGGGGGGGAGGGCGGCGCTCAAAGCTGAAGGACGGAAGTCAAGTTGGGCGGCGGCGCCCGGGCTTCTGAAGGCTCCTGATCAAAGAGCCAAGCAGCTTGTTCAGCTCACTTGTCAGTTTCACTCATTACGTCCAGCACACACACACACACACACACACACACACACACACACACGGCTGTCATGTCATGCCGCCCCTCCTCGTCTCCAAGGAGACGTCCCTCCCGGCTGCTTCCGTGTACAAGCCGCCGCCAAACGTCAGAAATGGCGGGCGCTGAACGGCGTTTACGACGGCTGACGAACGGGTCTCAAACGGGGGGTTTCAGAGAGGAAAGGTTTTAATGATGCGCCCTCGTTTCCATGGAGACTGGCAAAACGCGACTCTTTGAAAACGAGCCGCCGCACCGAGGTAGCGGCCAATCACCAACCACGGGTGGGTTGACAGCAACAACAATGGCGCATAGTCAAGAGTACTCCGGAGTACTCTGGAATATTCCCGAGTGCTCCAGAGTAGTGTGGTGCTTCTGAAAGTTTGGAGTTTCCCAATGTCTGGTGTTTTCCCATGGTCTGGTGTTCCTTCATGGTCTGGTGTTCCTTCATGGTCTGGTGTCTCCATGATCTGGTGCTTCTTTTGGGCTACTGTCTCCTAAAGTCAAGTGTTTCCAGTGGTCAGGTGTTTCATGAGGTCTGGTGTTTTCCGAGGTCTGGTGTTTTCCGAGGTCAGGTGTTTCATGAGGTCTGGTGTTTCCTGAGGTCTGGTGTTTCCTGAGGTCTGGTGTTTCCTGAGGTCTGGTGTTTCCTGAGGTCTGGTGTTTCCTGAGGTCTGGTGTTTCCTGAGGTCTGGTGTTTCCTGAGGTCTGGTGTTTCCTGAGGTCTGGTGTTTCCTGAGGTCTGGTGTTTCCTGAGGTCAGGTGTTTCATGAGGTCAGGTGTTTCCTGAGGTCTGGTGTTTCCTGAAGTCTGGTGTTTCCCGAGGTCAGGTGTTTCCTAAGGTCTGATCTTTCCGGAGGTCTAGTGTTTCCTAAACTCCAGTGTTTCCAATGGTTTGGTGTTCCATAGTGTTTGATGTTTGCGCCAGTCTGGTGCTTCCCCATGGTCTAACGTGCACGGCGGACGTTCTCAAAACCGTCTGCAGGTGGCACGTGTTGGAAAGGTCGGCTGAAAACGAAGCCTTAGTAACTCCGTCCGGTTCTAAGAGCAGCACTCGAAGCAAGGAGGTTCCTGGGTGGAACCCGGTGGTCCACTCAAGTCTTTCTTCGTGTTCTTGTCTTCATTCAGAGCTGAAGAAATCTCTTCCTGCGCCTGATACTCCCACTTTTCTTCACATTGGGTTCACTCCATGTTCTCCATCCGAGTTCTCTCCATGTTCTCCACCTGGGTTCTCCCTATGTTCTCCAGCCTGGGTTCTCCCTATGCTCTCCTGCCTTGGTTCTCTGAAGGTTCTCCATCTTGGTGTAGATGAGAGGGTGAACGCCTCGGCGTCCATGATTGGCAGTTGGCCTGTGCGGGTTAAACCCCGCCCCCAGTGATTAGCCCCGCCCCCTGTGAGCAGGACAAGTCGGCGGGCTGATGAAGGGAGGATGTGGTGGTCAGGAGGGGGCGTCATCTCCGCCGCCGACCTCTACGGATCCTGACGTTTTTACGGTCGACCGGCGTGATCGACGCGCCTCGTAAACAACGTCCCCGCCGCCGCCGTCCAGCGTGACCTTGGCGCCGTCCCTGCATCCGCCGCTCTCGCCGCCGCCTCTTGTTTATCTTTGGCGTCTAATGGAGGCATTGGCGGAAAACACGCCGTCATGGAGCACACAAGCGTTCTTTGTTCATCTCTGAAGGCCTTTCAAAGGTTTGAATGGAAGCATTCTTCTCCAGCTAGCCGCCGGAGCGACCTCCACGCGACCTCCACGAGACCTGCTGCCGCTGCCAGAGGGGCGGAGTCGCATCAATCATCTGAGCCAGGAACCTTCCGGGCTTGTGTTTGTTCTCCAGGCTCACCAGGTTCTCTCTGTGTGCTCTCTGCATGTTCTCCTACTTGCGTTCTCTCCATGCGGGCTTTCCAGGTTCTTCTGTTTTGGTTCCCTCCATGTTCTCCTGCCTGGGCTCAAAATGCGTGGGGTGTCCAGGTTTTCCTACCTGGGTTCTCTCCATGTTCTCCCAACCAGGTTCTCTCCATCTTCTTCTGCCTGGGTTCTCTATGTATGACAGCTCCAGGTTTTTTCCGCCTGGGTTCCCTCCATGTTCTCCTGCCTGGGTTCTTGTGCAAGTTCCCCTGCCTGAGTTGCCTCCATGTCTTCTGGCCTGGGTTCTCTCTTTGTGTTCCCTCCATCTTCTCCTGCCTGGTTTCTCTCCAGGTTCTCCGTCTTCTCCTCCCGCAGCCCAAGCTTCAGGGTCTGTAGATGTTCTGTGGGTGAACGTTTGGACGTCTCCACAGGCAGAGCCTGTGATTGACAGGCGGCCGGTCCAGTTCAAGCCCCGCCTCCTCGGCCCTTACCTCCACAGGGATTGGAGGATCATCTCTTCTGTGATCTCGCCTTCTTTTCCTTTCAAAATAAAAGCACCAATAAGATTCAGGGTTCAAAAACAGAGAGGGTGAGCCATTGGCTGGCCCTGTGATTGACAGCTGACCCGTCCAGGTTAAGCCCCGCCTCTCGCCCCAATGTCACCTCTGAATATTTACATCTACACATGATAGCGAAGGCTATAACTCAGTGGCGGTGGATGTAAACGACGCTGGAGCCATTATCTGACGGGAACAACTAAAGAGTGAACACACACACAAACACACACACACACACACACACGCACACACACACACATACACACACACACACGCCGGGGAAACCTCAGCCAGAAGCGAGATCTGACTATTTTCATCTGCGAGGCAAAGAACAGCGGAGATGTGGAGCTTTAGATGTTCTCCGGCTCACCTGCGGAACCTCGTGAGCTCGGAGAGCGGCGCACGAGCGGCTAGCGGCCGATGACATCACGGCTGGGGTCGGCCATATTTCCTGCTCTCCTCGTCCTCCGCCTTGGGGAAGGATGTGTACACACATATAGACGGAGGGGGGGGGAGTTTTGCAGTTATGGATAAAACCGGTGTTTAAAAAGCACAGACGCCGTAGTGCATCTGTGCACACACACACACACACACACACACACACACACACACACACACACACACGCACACACGCACACACACACACACAAAACCCCCCACCCCCACCACCACCCACACACAAGTGTAATACTGGGCCCGTGTGTGAAGAGTGGTTGTTGTAGTCTGGGTTTTTT